>JAMALG010000083.1:0-82638 GCA_023628115.1 Naganishia sp. PT2105A-2 | reverse complement strand
TTAGCGCGATTTCATCTCGCCTGTCATCTCGAGATGAAATGGGGAGATGACAGCCGGAGATGACTTATATTTGAAACCCCCTTAATCTGGTCGATATCTCGATTGCGTCGTCGATGCATGGATGAAAAAGGCTTTCTGATTGTCCGCCCAAACAGCTTGTTCGAGGCTTTCTGAGATCTCTGAGCACACTGCCCAGGCAGCTGCCTAGTCGCATAAATGCCCTATACAGTTACGGCAATGCAAGAGTGACCTTTTTGAGCTCCTTATTATTGCTGAGTGAACACAACGAACAATTTACAAATGGTATTCGATTTGCTAGCTCGGTCAGCTAGCTGGGCAGCCTCTGACGCAGTTCTGGCCGCGCTAGCCGGATTGTCCCTCTGTAATTGTTTTACGAGGGCTTCCACAAAGCGCCTCGAAATTACTGTCCATCGCTTCTCGCTGCACTCTCGCTGAACATCTCGCTGGTCGCTGAGCATGAGCTGCTCGTTGGGCGCTGCAAGAACAGCTGCAAGAACTGTCCCGTAAGTAAGATCTGCTCTAGTTGTCTGTTTGCTTCAGATCGAACTGTAATGCAGGGACCTGAACACTGGCAAACTTCTAGCATGCCCCGAGCTTTTTCCGTTAGCCTCGTCAATCCTGAAGGTCGAATGTGTTCATGCGATGCGAATGTGACTCTTGACTCATTGGCATCACACGGTCTTTCAGCTATTCACAAGTCAGACATACGTCATATGCACCTAGGACGGGGACCGAGAGGGAGAAGGGACGGACAGCGATAGACCTGTAGCTAGACTTGTCAATTGACTTGTCCGGCAGCTTGTCCGGTAAACAGCTTAGCAATCAGCAATCGAGTGTTATCCACGTTATAGATCTCTTGGCGCAGGACGACTGCGGAGACTGCACATTCAATTCGAGGCCGTACCGTAGTGTACCGTAGTTACTGCTGCCGCCGCCGAGTGGTATAGACGAAAATCCTCTGGCTGCAATCAGCTCTGGCATCCCGCCTGAGGCCTCGCTCGCATGGTGGGCTGTCTTGGTGTCTCTGCATATGATCGAGAAGACGAAATCCTCGATCTGAAAAGTACAGTCATGTCCGCGAGCTAGCCCCTCGCGGGGCTCACTTTCTCCCCAGCTTCCTTGGACTTTCCCTCCAAGGACGCCAAAGTTGTGCCTTTGGGCGTTTGGATCGTGCTCCTTTCTGCTGCGTACTCCTCCGTTGTCACTTCCGCGATCGATGCGGGCTCGCACGGACAGCATATATAAAAAATGGAGATTTCATCCTTTGCACAGCTGACATCCTTCCATCAAAACACTCCCGACGAAATCATCTCATCGAGTAGCACAGAAAAGTTCAGAAATGCGTCTCAGCACCCTCGCAGCCACCCTCGCAGCCACGGCCTCCCTCGGAGCGTACGGTCAGGAGATCAACGCTACCTACATTGGCGCCGTCATTCAAGCTCTCAAGTGAGTTATCAGACACGAGAGTGCGATATAGGTGTGCGCCGACTTACGCGCTCGACTCTCCTTTGCAGTGCCGCCAACTTGACCTCGCTCGCCGGTGCTGCCCAGTCCGTTGCCAACACGACAAATGGTGCCGCATTCCTAGCTTCCCTGCCCGGATCCAACAAGACCTTGTTTGCTCCTATCAACGATGTGAGTGAAACGTCAAGTATCTTTTGTCGACACGAAAGCTGAAGCCGGTGGCAACAGGCCTTCGCTGGAGTTCCCGAGGAGGTTTCTAGCAACGCCACTCTGCTTGCCGACATCTTGTCGTGAGTAGAACCTACTGCGATGCGAAGTACCAGTTTGATCCTGATATACCTCTCGTACAGGTACCACGTCTTGAACGCCTCGGTCAGCCCCTCCGACATCGCCCGTGCGCCTGCGCACTCCGTCGTTCGATCGTTGTACAACAACGGCATGTTGCCTGGAAACCAGTACGCTGAACGCACCAAATATCAGCAGCCATGCCTGACTTGCGTTCTTCCTTACCTGCAGATCGCAGCCCGTTGTTTTCAGCTTGACAAACGGCACCGACGGCAACCAGACTGCTTTCCCCTACCAGAACAATGAAACCGTTTACGGTGCTGGACAGCCGGTCTCTGCTGCCAACTTCATGATCTACCCCATCTACTCGGTAAGTTAATCAGCTTTCCGACAATCGGCTTTGCTGAATGGACTGCTATGCAGGTTTTGTCGCTGCCGCAAACCTTGGCCGAGGTCGCCACCGCCCAGTTGCCCTCTTGGGCCGGTGTCATCAGTGAGGCTGGTCTCCTTGAGCCTCTCTCGTAAGTCAAAGTGCTCTCAAGGATCACGATTTAGCGCTCACGCTCCATCCGCATGTAGTATGGCCGAGGGCATCACCGTCTTCGCCCCCAACGACGGCGCCTTGTCTGCCGCTGGAGAATTGCTCGGCACGCTCAACACCACCCAGATCCAGAGTGTGTTGGCCAACCACGTGAGTCGTCTCCGTGTCCGCGACGTTGCGGCATGTTGACCTTTTCTTTCCCATAGGTCATCAACGGCACTGTTGTCTACTCCACCCTCCTTACCGCCGCCAACTACACCTCGGCCGGTGGTGAACCCTTCACCTTCATGTCAAACTCTTCGGGAGCCTACGTCATGTCCGGCAACAGCACCGCCATGATCGTTGCCGCCGACATCCCCATTGCCAACGGTGTGGTTCACGTCATTGACCGAGTCCTCGCCAACCCTACCACCAACACTGCCGCCGCCGAATCCGCCGCTTCCAGCTACGCCGCCGCCGCCACTCAGACCTCATCCGCTGCAGGAAACGGTGGCGTTGTTGGTGCTTCTTCCACTATGGGCTCCGCCACCGGCGCAGCTTCAGGAGCTTCATCGGCCCCTGCCTCGGGTGCCCTGACCTCGGTCCCAATGTCGCTCGGTGCCATCGGATCGGCCGTGGCCATCTTTGCCGGTATCTTCGCCGGTGCCACTCTCGTATAGACGGACAATTTTTCAATATGAAAGTAGTCGGGCTTCGAAGCTGAATGCACCGATTAGCTGTGTCAAGGCGTTAGAGTACATTATGCGATTTATCTTTATGATTCTTCACTTTGGATTCGTGTTGGGTTCCTTGCATTAGTAGAGGCATGCCCCCGCACAATAAGTGAGGCTCACGGAGACTTAAGCATCTTCGGCTTAGACGGACCGCTAGGAAAGGCTCCATATGGAGCTATTTCGCCAGAGCGACCGAGACGCAACGCTTGCCTTTCCCAATGTGCTGACATGCGATCTTGTCATACTGAGATAGGTCATCTATGATTGTCCACAAAGTCTATGATGCGAGTACAAAGTCGGAATCTAGAGAAATCTCTCTGGCTCGAACTGTTTGCTGATATCTTGTAAAATGCTGTCTGATATGAGGATCGTTCCTCCATCAAAAGGAACGATCCATGCTGTTAAAGTCCTCGTGGGATCACGCTTACCGGCCACGACTCGAGCCGGCGCCGTTGCTCGCTACGCTCGTCGAGCCCGACCTTTCGAATTGCGCCTTGTGACGATCGGCTTCTCGCAACCGTCTTCTGCCCCGGGGATCTAACGATAGGCTGTCGACGTCGACACGATCCACCTCGTCGTCCTCGTTTTCGCCAGCCCGCGCGGCCAGTTGGTCGAGTGTATAACCACAAGCGCAGAGCGCGCCGCTGCCGGTTATCGGTTCTGCATGGGCGTCGGTTTCCGAATCTATGGACAGCTTGTCAGATAACAGCAGAGCGCTCGCGACGTGTCCTGCTTACATTCGGGCAATGCTATACGTTCAAAAGTGCAACAACACTGCGGTCACGAGAAGTTAGATATATTCCCCCCACCGTGCAAACAGATAACTTACGGATGGCATCATGACTGGTATCGGAAGAACGAGCATTCGCATCACACCCGAAGCGTCACCGTCTTCTAAATGGTTCCCAGCCAAGTCTTCTCCGTCAACCGAAAAGAATACTTGCAGGACGAACTCGTGTGCAACCTTGACCGGCGTTTCGGTTCTGCGATTTGAGCTAAGGATCAGGGGATGCCAAAGACGGCGAAGCTTAAATCTAGCCTTTCGACTTACCCTTCATACGTCGAAGGTCGAGCCTTGGTATCATCCGGCAAGCGCTTAATCCCGCTACTGACTCTGAAATCACTCTCCACCGTGCTTTCCAACTGCGCCTGCGACATCTCATCCAACCTGCCGACAGCGCTCCCTCGCCACACCGCCGGCGCATCCTTGGTCGGCCGCTTCTCGTGCGGGATGCTGCCCTCGGTACATATCAGGAAATTCCGTTTCGGACAGGCGACGAGCGGAGCCTCGGGTTCTTCAAGTGGTCGAAGCGAGTACGTTTGAGAAAGTAGTAGCCGGACGGCGAAGATTGTGGCTTTTGGTGAGGGGGACATGAAACGAAGTTTGAGTGCTACCCAACTTCCAACGGAGAACTGGATAAGAAAGCGATCAGCTTGGGAACCGAATGGGAAGAAACTCGACGCACCTCGTCGCTCTGTAATGACAGCTTCCATTCTCCCACACCGGCAAGATGGCCCGTCTTGATAATCGAGAGATTATTCGGCGTATTGGCTTCAAACGGATTCGCCGCGACAATCAGATGCCTTTCCGTGCTGAGATGACCCCGTAATGGTTTTATCTCCGAATCATCCTCAACAAGGGCGACACTGCTGTCCCGCGACATCGGCACCGAAACGTAATCTGCGTGTTCCGGAATCGAATACGACGGTGTATAACTCGGGTTCAAGTTGGACAAAGTCGTATATGAACCGCTGTTATCGTGTGAATAGCCAAACGGCGTTGGCGGAGGCGTATCTCGATTACTTGAAGGAGGCGATGCGTGAGTATGGCCGAGGGTGTTGAGGTGACGATCGATACTGGCGGTATGCGAACGCAAACCCATGGGTCGTGCGCTCGAACTTGGAGTCCTCTGTCCTCCAGACGGCGATGTCGCCCGACTTCCGGGCCGAGAGCGGCCCCTCGCCTTCTCCTTCTGCTTGCCCTTTCCGATCCCGCCAAAGAGGGCAAACGGAGAATGTACGGGTTTCTCGTGAACTCCCTCAACGACTGCTTTCAGGTTATGCGTGAGTCGCGCTTGAGGATGTCGGTCGTATGTTGCCGATGTCGAGGGCACAATCAAGTGGAACTCGAATCGCTGCGAGCCCTTTTCGAGCTTGATTCCCGGTGTCCCATCCGGGTTGTTCCCCGCAATCTCGACGCTCCGTTCCCACAATGTTGCCTCCTGCCACGTCGTCTCGCCCGGTAATTGCAGTCGACATGTCGCCTCGATGGACACCCTGATACTCTTGGCCATCCTTGGCTTCTCCATGATCACCTCCAACTGCCCATCGAGCACCGTGTCCTCCCTCGGCGCCAGAGTATCACCGACGCCCGGCGGACGCACGAGAATGACATAACTCGGGATATGGATGATCAACGCTCCTTTGCTCGAGACATGACCTCCGGGCGAACGTGATCTCCCACGAGAATCGAGCGAGCTCAGGTTATCGGCTGATCCGCGACGATACGGGATGGGCGGAAGACCATGCGAGGAAAGGCCCGGCGAGGGGGGACCTTGGTCGAACCCGTGGAGACCGCCGATCATATTCATGCTGGGCTGGCGGTGAGATTGTGGTTCGGGCTATATCGATGGCGAGACCATACGTTGGTGTTGATGGGCGACTTGAGGGGTGAGAACTGCAAAAGAAGCACAGGCGATCTTGAAAAAAGCTCTTGCACGACAAAGACAACAACGCAGTCCACTCGATTCTCATCTTATCGCCTCGACCCATTTTTCTGCATCCGCCATTTCCAACTTGCCGCTCTCCGCCGTCCATCGCCTCGTGCTGGCATGTGATCTTCCACGCTGGAACTCGTACAGGGGTTCACGTGCGAGCACCGGCATCCGCCCCGGTCTCCCTCGATATGGCCCAATGATGGTCGAATCGTGAACGACCGCCTTTGCACCGCTGCGCATCCAGGGCCGGAGCAGACGCGGCGCAAGGCAGATTTGCCCAGAAACCGATGTACGCCGATCGGATCAGCCGGTCCTAGCGGGGCCAAGCCGCGAGGCCGGTGATGAGGGCGATCATTGAGAGATTTCCGGAGACCTTGAGGTTCCCAGTTCCTCCGCGTCGAAGCACTGTCGAAGCTTCCCACCTCGCAGCGTTGAACTCTTTTGTCGTGAATCAGCCCACTACCTGCTCGATGGAAGGCCTCACCGCTCTCGCCGATTCCGTATCTCCATAGTACGCTATGCTCAGGCCTAAGTATGAACTATTTAATGTTCCAGTCTCGCCTCCGAATCTAGTCTTTCCAAGCAGGCTCTGGGCAATGACAAGTTGTACATTCAAGTAATTTTGAAGCCTCGGATCTTGCTGTGTCGGGAAGAGAGGAGATGCAAGCGTCTCTTCCAAGCGTCTCTTCCTTGTCACGCGATATGCTGGAGACCTATAATCCATGCGAGTCCTCATCATGCTTCCGGTCGTGACCCCTTGAGACTGGTACCCCTGACCTCATTCCGGCAATGTCAGGCCCAACAAGTTTACAGACTCCCTGAAGGGAGACAATGCTTTTGGGTACGATCAGATGGCCAGAGGCGATATCGACATGCAGGACTATGACGAGCCAGTTGGCACTTCTCACTCCAGGAGCGGCTCATCTATTCCGCCGCCGTCTACCTCCCGGTGATTCACGGCTTCTCCCTCGGCTTTCGACTGCTCTGGAACCTCCTCAACTTTCGATGCTCCTGTTGTCGGCTCTATCACAGAGACGGAAGACTGTATTGGCTTCTGGTCCGTGTCCAGTATTTGCACCAGATTCTCCGCCTGCGAAGCACCGTGCGTCATCGCTTCATCGTACTCGCCCGGATTCAGCTCCACGCCATCCAGAAAGTCGTTTTCGACCAGGAATTGTAATGCTTGAGAGATATTGGATAAAGTCTGATTGATGGGATTCTCCAGCAGCTGATGGGTCTGTGGATCAGTTGTGGATCTCGCGAGATGGAGACATGACACTCACAGCGGCGAGAAGTGACGGTCGGCTACCGCTCGCGCTAAGTTCCAAGGCAGAAGAGGGCTGTTTTCGCGCAGATTTCGGTTCGGCACGTTGCCGCTGGAAGCGCGAAAGAGATTTCCGTACACGGTTCAGCGATGCATTAGAAGACTGAATGTCGGCCTTACCTCGTGCAAATAGTGGCATTTATTACCATTTCGACATCTGCCCGTCTTGGCAAAGAACTTGCATATGCGATTTGAAGCGCGTGTTGATGGTGCTTGTTCGGAGGTTTGATCTTCTTCCTCACGATGACTCGGTAACGGAATCGCTTTCTCCTCCTCGTCGTTGTCGTTGTCGTCGTCCGTCTCGCTATCGCTGCTGTCGCTCGAATCACTTCCACTGCTCGCATCGATTCCTTGCTGCTTCTTGATCGGTATATCCTTGTTTGACGGTTGCGAGCGATTCTGATATCCGGCGTCACGCGTTCGTCCCGATGTTGCAGCTTCAGAGCCACCTCGGCCTCGCCCACCCCTTGTGCCGCCTCGACCTCGACCTCGGCGACCTCTTCCAGCATTATTGGGGTCGATCTCGCCTCGCGCGATCTTCTCTTGTCGCTCTTTCTCCTGCGACCGTACAGCGAGCGATTCATGATAAGCGTAGAGCAATGAGACTCCGACTGGAAAACTTACCTTTTCCTCTACGCGAGCCGCCGTGGGCCATCTCGCTCGGCGCTGCGCTATCCACTTGGCGATGTCTTCCTCTGTCTCAAGGCGGATAGACGTTCCAGGGATGGGAGGAGCTGGTCTGCATTACGGTGAGTCAATGTTCGATAAGCCCGCGATGCATATACGGTGTTTTGACTTTTAGCGTTTTGACATACCCTGCTTTCTTGATAGCCGCCTCCTCCTCCTCACTCCGCTCGACGTGATGGGTTTTGTAGATCAGATGCCTATCCTGTTCGTGTAGCGCCACGTCTGTCTCCGGTCCAACGAACGCGCATCCCTCCTGTACGCAATTCCTCCATGCTCCCCCGTTGACGTTGTTTGGATTTGCTGGGGCATTCTGGACACGAGGTTTCTTGACGGGACGGCCAACTTGTTCTGGCTGTATCGTTGAAGCTATCGAAGACGTATTTGTACTGGTTGAAGCTATGGCATTGGCCTGTTGAGGGTACTGCTGTTGTTGCTGTTGTTGTTCTAGATAGCTGGATGAGTACGTGTATCCCTGCTCGTTCTGCGTTGGTTGATACGTGACTGGCTGGAACAGACTTTGGCGCATCATCATTTGCGGATTGAATTGTGGTCCGTATCCGTACGCTTGAGATCGCATCATCTGCTGCTGCATGGCCATTTGCATGTGTAGATACTGCATCATCTGGGGATTGGGCGGTTGTAAGCCGTATGGATTAGGTGGCAGAGACGGGTGTCCGCCGGGATGCCCACTGTTGGGCTGGGACGGTGGAGCCATGCTTGGTGGGGCTGAGCACCGTATGTTATCCTCGAATGGCTGTGGCGATTCCTCAACGCAGATACGCAAACATCGATGATTCATCCTTATTTCGTTGTCCCGTAGGTTTCAGAATTTCAGATAGAGGGATATCGATCGCCTCGGACAACTGGCCGAAGTGGAGGTAGAGTACCAAGTCTATGATGGCAACCTCAGGCAAAGCAGAATGCAATATCGCACGCCGAGATCACTGATTCGAGCTTGCTCTATAAATCCGGAGTCGAGCATGAGAATGTCTCCACTGCGGATCCGCGACAATAGTTTGCTCTTCTGTACAACCGCAGGAAAGACTGCAACTATATAGTCTTGATGAATTGCATAATTCCGGCAAGGCCCTGGTGACGGCCCTTTTTGAGACTGTCATAATGATTCATGTCTTTGCCATCGGCATCACGCCAGATACCATCGGTCCCGACGAGGCCGTAAAGGTGGGTGTTTTGATTCGAGTAGAGCGCTGTAGAGAATGAAACTCAGCTCGGGCGAAGGCTTTCGACGATCGTGAGTACTCACTTGCCATCATCTCAGCGATGACTTCTTTTGAATTGATCATTATATTGGTTTCCTGCGAGTGCATCCATGACTGGGTGTCTTTCATACGCGCCGTCAGTCTTAAGATCGAGTTGACACTTTTTTACTCAACCCACCCATATTTCCATTACCAAGGATGGCAACCTCGTCGTCGAACATGGCAAACTTGATATGGCAGTTTCGCTGCTTGTGAACGGCATTCAGAGGACGAATTTGGTCCTTGCCGGTATACCAGTACACCTTCAGGTATTGCTCCTTGTTCTCCTTGCTGAGAATCTTGTAAAGATTCACTACCACCTGTTCATTAGTGCCGCCCTGAAACGGAATCGATTCGCCCTTGTCGTTAAAGCCTATATGAACCGTAAGTCAGCGGAGAGAAGGGTGACAATCGTTTTTACGACTCACCTAGATCTAAAAACAAGATGACCTCAACTCCGCGCCGACATGCCTGCTTGATAGCTCGCTTGATAGGCCGGGCGTTCAATGTTGGTGTTTGGCTGAAGAGACCGATCAGTTCTACTGCTCGAGAGTGACGCAGAACGGCATGGGCATACATCCATATCTTGCGTTTCGCATAACGGCACGCGGCAAGCCAAGCTGCATTCTGAGGATTCCGTATATCTGTCGAAGCGGGGATGTCAGATGCCAATTGCTATGTCCACCGTCGGCGGACTGACCGTGATGACCAGGCACTGGAAACGAAGAGGCGTCAGATGGCATCCCATTGGAAAAGAGCTGACACGACAAAACTTACTGCCGTGAGGCTTCCTGCTAGTCATCGCTATCGGAAACGGCTTGTGTGGAGCGTGAATGATGTGTGGTTGGAACGTATCTAAATCGTCCGAGTCCTCAACAGTAGCCCAGGCTTCAGACAGAGCGCCGGCATCTACACAGCTCATGTTAATCTGGAAGTCCAGTAGTGCTCCGATGCTACTTACTGAACTTCTCTGAGAGAGCTTGCATTCGCTGAGACCCTGATCTCGGCCTACCTGCCACATCGGTTGACAATGGCTTGCTCGCGGAATCAACCGTGGTTGAGGTGTCAGTCTTTTGCTGTCCGGGCCGTAGCGGCTGTGGTGGCTCTGCGATTTTGATTTGTTTTGACGGCAGATCGAATGCCTGCTTAGGAGGTGACTTCGCGGTCGGAGGCAGTTCGCCAGAATCTACTAGGGTAGACTCCTGTCGATCCGTGGCAGAAGAACCTGAGTTTACAGACGGTTCGGTCAATCCTTGCGACAGTCCTATGGGCGCGGAAGCCCGTCGTTCTGTAGACTAGTTCAGCGCAAAGCCGTCGACAAGAAGAGAGAACCTACGTGGTAGTTTGGGTATTAGGTCCATCGACGGCCGTCTACTTGCTGGACGACTAGCAAAACCAGCTCTCACCCTCCCTCTCAAGACCTGCAGAGGGTTATCTTCTCCCGTATGATTGGACACAAACTCGTCCCAACGTTCTCCTCCGACAGCTGCTGCCCGTTCCATCGCTCGCCTGACTGTCATCATGAAACCCTCTTCGTACTGCGAGTCATCCTCTTGCTCCCGCGCAGCCGTCTCCCTTCGAAGCAGTTTTCGTGCAGCTTTAGCTGCCTGTACAACTTCGATTTCCGCAAAGTACGGGTTGTTGCCGCCGAACCGATAGCCTCCCGGCGGAGGCTGATACGCTTTTGCGATACACGGAAGAATGGGTTCCAATTTATTGTACCAGGAATGCAAGGCGGTTTCATAGAAGGAATCAACGATGGGTCCCTCTAGATGAGTCATCATTTCCAGGTTTGGCCGGTCCTGGATGTTGTTACTGAAGAGTTGCGTCAGTCACACACGCAACCATGCCTTTGCGACACTCACCTATTGATCAGAGCTACCTTTCTATCTACAATCAAGAACTTGGCGTGAAATGTGCCCAACAGCACTCGGTGAAAGTTGATGACTTGTAGATCAATTCCCGGGATCTCTTCCGGAAGCGGAATCTTGAGCGAAACGAGATCTTTCGGTTTGACCGATACATGGGAGTTCCACAATTGTTCGACGGATCCTCGATCGTAGATCAACTTCATGACCACCTTTTGCGGTCTCTCGCCGTTCTTGGTCCGCTTCAGCACAGCATCAGACAATTCTCGCATTGCCTTTACGATAGTTTCGACCGAGTTTGATGGTTGCCAATAGTTAGTCACGAGGAAAACCTCCTTCTCCGCCCGGACAATGACGTCGCGATAGTGCCGCATGATATCCGGGATAAGCGAGATAATGGTAAGAGGCATGGTTCCCGTTGAGCCGATGAGAGGCGGTGCAACCAAACCCGAGAGGGGGTCTCGGTCAAGCGTCGGCATGATTGACATGTAGACCTGAGATTCCGAAATTGATCAAAGAGGTAATGGGCGGAACGGAGAATGAGCTCACCTTCCAAAAGAGTTCGCTCACGACAGGTCGCTCCACTCCATCCTCGGCAAACTTGTCCTCTTCAGTGTCCTCTTCTGCCAATCTCCAGCCAGCCAATCGTCTCCTCTTTTTTCCTTCCTTTTTCTCGAACCTCGTCATCTCCTGCTCTGAGCAACCCTTGATGACATCATGCCGTATTTTGAAACGCCGTACAAAACGGAAGAGCGGGTTGGGTTTGGGATATGTTTTACGGACCGCTCGTTTTGCGGTGTCGTTGGGATGCTGGGCGAGGTAAGCGGAAAGCGACCGTGGATGCAGCTGGCGCGGGGTATTCGGTATTGTATGTTGGTATATTGGGTCATTGCCGAGCGTTCGATGCATGGTATATGGATCTGAAGTCGCCGAGCTGGGTCCTGCTGCGCCGTCTACATTTGTCTGGACCGTCAGCATTGAGGGGAAATAGTCGGCTGTCGGAGAGCTAGATTGCGGTTCCCGTGGTGCCGCTACGCCAGACGGAAGTATGCGTCGTGGAGCGGTGGGCGATTGTTGAATAGCGGCATCGTCTGTGAATGGCGACTCGGCTAAGGGAGAAGACGGGGTAACAAAAGATGCCATTCCATGCGTCTCCATTCCACGCTTCTCGTTGTCCCAGTCCGATCCAATGCCGTGGTCCGTACTTTCGGTGTCCCTCGCGATCCGACTGGTTTCCTCGCCGACGTCACGCCTAATGTGCGATGGAGGAGTATCGTGGTGCGATTCGATCGCCCATGGAGGTAGAGAGAATGATTTGACTGGATGAGGATAGGCGTGGCCGTCCTTCATGTCCTGTGTCTGAGGAATTGATTCTTGACGATCCTGCAAGGTGGGCGTGACGATTTCGGTATCCGGCTTGGAGAAACGGCTGCCGTACTCGGAGCTAAAGGCAGTCGGGGGATAAGTCGCTCCTTGCGTAAAGGTTGCCGAAGCAGGCGACTCTACTCCGCCTGGTATCTCTTGACTCCCTGTTTCTCCTTTCGCGAACCATTGAGAGGGGCCGTCGAGCTTACCCTTGCTGTCGTCGAATGTTTCCTCTTCGAAGAGTGGTCGTCCAAGAGCAGGAAGTTGCGGAATCCGTGCCGCCGTTGTTGGAGAGATCGCAGCATGGTCCGATGTGGATCCGTCCATTCTCGAGCTGCAAAGACTAGTGTTCAACAAGAAAGCGAGTTGCAAGGGAAAGCTCAGCTCACAGCGGTGGTACCAGTATGACAGGCCGATTACAGCGATCCCGGTCCTGTTGGTCGCTATCCGTTTTCCCTTTCCCGATAGGTGGTCCAACGAGGCTCGACTGTTGGTCCTCTAGTGGATAATGGCAGGAATATAGCGGTGAACGACGCCGCGCATGTACAGGGAAATTACGACGTCTGTCAGCTTGCCGCAAGGATGAATGCAGGTCTTGGTAAATGACGCAGACTGCCGCGCCGATATGGGTGACTGCTGCGGAACGTTCGGTTTGCTGGCCCGGAAAAGTAAACAAGCGAGTAACCCATGAAACAAGCGGCCAGCCGTTTCTTTTCGTTCAGTAGGATTCTGGCTTCAGTGACGTTGGCTTTGGCTTGACAATCGATCCTTAGCTCCACCCAGAAAGACACTCGGGATAGTGAAGACGCTGCAGCTTGCTGTGTCATGCATATGGGCAATTCCCCGCAAGCGTCCGGCAATGCGAGGGGTATAAGTTAAGGCAAGCCGCGCCGGACGAGCCGCTAATGAGGATAACACATAGACCAGGCACAGCATTCTCCTCGCGGTCGAAACTGCTTTCGCTGATCAGCTGGGCATCTGTCAAGCGTGTAGGAAGGGCCAAGTCGACCGCACAACGTCATCTTGAGCATCTTGGGTTCTCCGCCGCCTGATTATCCTCTAAAAAAAGGCTGTTTGCATCATACTGCACGCCTATCTGACGACCAAATCAGCAAAGTATGGTTAGTCCGCCAATACACGTCGACCAGGGACTTCGCACACATGGAAGGGGAACAGCGAGAATGTCAGTGCATAAAATCTGTGGTACAATATGTAACAGCCTTGGCTGAAGTATCTCGCAGCTCTGCCATCAACGGCTTGAGAGATGGGAAGCGTCAAACGCGAAATCGTACTGCCTTCAGGGGCCGTCCATGGCGACATCGGGACATTTGATCACGTAACAACGTTCACGACATCCGTTCACGTGCATATCAAACCAGTACAAGGCTGCCGTTCACTAACTTGCCTCCTCGACAGCCTCGATCCGTATACGCCTCGAGTCCAGCACCTTGCCCTCGGCATCACCCTTGAGCAGGAGCTCGACCGCATACTCTCCCGTCTCCTTGACTCGTCCGCCCGTCTGCACCTTTCCGCCTTCAACATCCTTCGCGGACCACCGCACCTCGAGCTCGTGTACTGGCACATCCATTTCCTCGAGCAAACGCTCAACGTCGGCGATACTGACGGATCCGAAGAGTGTCGAGGAGGTACCCGACGTGCGTTCCGAGATGATGATCGTGTCTGGGACGGAGGAGATACAGGTCGTGATGTACGAGAGAGGAAGCCGGACGGGCGCAGGCGCGTTTGATGCTGTCGGCGAAGGCGCAAATGCCGCGGTCTGGCCTGGGATATTGCGTGACTTGATAGAACAAAGTCAGCCATAGCGCCGCTCATGACTCCGTGAAGGCATACCTCTAACGCCTTTGTCACTTCCGATCTACGCTTCCACGGAACGTATGTCGCTTGACCTGCGATATGTCGAGGTTCATATCACGCTTCCAGTATGGCACGATATTCTGCCTTACCTGCAGGGAAGAGCAACCTTCGCATACGACCAGGGTTCACCTGCACGATCTCGCCTAAGCGAAGAAGATCACTGATGTGAGCCATCTGAGGTAGACGAAAGCAACAGACGGTGCGGTGCGCCTTACCAGTGTTTCCGAGACCTTTGATTGCTTGCTTAAGCTGGACGGCGACAGTCCGGTTTTGGATGAATCGCTGGTCATTCCTTAAGCGTCAGCTCTCCTTCCCTTCCAACCCGCGGCAGATCTGGCTGAATCTGACGTTGAGGCCTCACCTTTTGGCAAAGAGACGGTGTTTGCGCAGGTACCGAGACGCGACGCCAGATCGCCGAGCTTGAGCTTGTGAGAGCCATGTTTGCCTTCGGTAGTGACGAATGAGACCGATAATCTTCACCAAAGGCGTTCGCACGTACAACAGCAGATCAATTGAGGATATCGGTGCATTGCTGCGGTCGACAGAAACATCGACACAACACGAAGGACTTTTGCAAGAGCAAGAGTCGAGTTGATGCGATCGCCGTGAGCGGGCGCCGAGGTGAGACATTTCGTTCGACCTTGCCTGACCTGCGTCTCGTTGTGATGCTTTCAAAATGCGAAGGGAATGTTGGCCGTCAGACCTGTCGGATACCACAGAAGCGTCTTCTCCATACTCTTTGCCTGAAGCTTCAACCATAGCTCATCATGAGCGGTTTGCCGCTACCGTCAATAATGGACGACGGCGACACTTCTGAGGTGGAATTCATTGGATCTTCAACCAATCCACGAAAGCGATCAATACCGGAACCACAAGAAACCCAAATCTTTATCAAAAAAAGAGCCATCAAGGTCAAACCTTCGATCCGCAAAGTGGAAATCGGTCTGGGTGGAGAAGACACACTGCCAAACGAGATCAGCATCAAGGGCATAGCAGAGAGGAATCACGAGGGAGATCCTGTGGAAGACACCCCGTCGGCCCAACCAGCAGTCATCGTTGACAGCATACCAGATGCCGAACACGAAGCCAGTGGATCGAATCACTATAGCGAAACACCATCACAGAATGTGGCGCCAATACGAGCGCCCTCCCCAGAATCCGAGATCCACATACCGCCATTTGACCCAGCCAACATTCCTCGGTCAGCACTTGTCCCACCAAGATCGGCGCATCCACCACTTTTACCATGTCGCTCCGTATACGAATACACGCGTCTCAATCGCATAGAGGAAGGGACCTATGGCATCGTTTCTCGCGCGCGATGCAATGCAACAGGAGGGATCTACGCCCTCAAGAAACTCAAGCTGGAAGAGGAAAAAGCTGGATTTCCTATCACGAGTTTGCGAGAAGTCATGGCGCTGATGACGACGGGAGCGCACGAGAATGTAGTTGGCGTTCGCGAAATCGTAGTGGGAGATAGTCTGGATCAGTGGGTATTCTCAGTATATGGGTCAAGTATGTGTATTAATAGCATTTCCATCTATCTAGAATCTACATTGTCATGCCATTCATCGAGCACGACCTGAAAACATTGCTAGACAACATGCCGAATCCCTTCTTGCAATCCGAAGTCAAGACACTGCTGTCCCAACTCTTGAGTGCGGTCGCACATTGCCATAGCAATTGGATAGTAAGGTGGTCTTTGCTTCTCAAAGTTGAGGTGGAAACTCACCCCTATTCCCGCAGTTACATCGAGATCTCAAGACATCGAATCTTTTAATGAACAACCGCGGGCAGATCAAGGTTGCGGATTTCGGTCTCGCGAGAAAATTTGGCGATCCGCTCGGGGAGATGACGCAGTTGGTGGTGACGTTGTGGTATAGGTGCGCCTCAATCTCCACGGCGGAGGACGTCTTCATCCGCTTACGTGTCATTCGTCTCTCAGGAGTCCTGAGTTACTGCTTGGAGCGAAAGACTACAGTACAGCAGTAGACATGTGGAGTGTCGGCTGCATTTTTGCAGAATTGATGCAGAAGCAACCGCTATTTCCAGGAAGAGGTGAGATCGATCAGATTGGACTGGTGGGTGAATATGCTACGCCGTCTGTTCCATCACTGAGCATCATGACGCTCTCGTCCTCCAGATTTTCAAGCTTCTTGGCCGTCCGAACGAACAAGTCTGGCCGGGCTATAGCAAGCTGCCATTGACCAAATCCATCAATGCCATCGGTCCGCCGTGAGTCTGGAAAGATATATCCGCAATCATTGGCTTACATGCCTTGCTTGACTTCACAGATACTCGAGTCTCCGCAAGAAATTCTCGTATTTAACGGAAGCAGGACAAGACCTGCTTGCGAGCCTGTTAGCATACGACCCGGAGACCCGCATCAGTGCGGAGACGGCAGGACGGCACCGGTATTTCGAGTATGTCGGCTCTGCGTTTTCTTCTATCTAGGGCTGACGAGCATTCGTACGTTTAGGGAATCCCCTCTGCCTAAACATCCCGATCTCTTCTCCAGCTTCCCGAGCCAGGCGGCCGGGGAACGGTGAGTCTACTCCAGCGATCGGTCATCTCACCTCCCCACTAATCGTATCTTGGCCGTTTTCGCTTCTTCAGACGGAAAACATTCGCCAGTCCTGCGGCTCCAGCACGGGCCATCTCCAAGCCAACGACGGATCTGAACGAGCTTGTCTTCTAGGACCAGTTGGGGATGTATCAAGGGGATGGGCTTGAAAGCACATCGGACGCGTCGTGACGATCAATGTTGTATGCATGTTTTGCGTGGCGACCCTCGTCCGTCCGAGGTCTGATCCCCGCCTGGTGTTTCCTTCGTGGGACTCGAGCTCTTGACGGAGATACGGAGTTCGAGAACGGCCAGCGATATATCCGAACGTTGGGAGCTTCGCAGAACCCGACGAACGCCATCCGAGGTCCATATCGTCGACAAAGATATGTCCGCTGTCAACACGCTAGAAAGACAAGGTGGCGAGGTGCACATATTAGATATATCGTACGCGTGACTGCTTCGCCCGAAACCGGACGTACATCTGCCACGCTCATCCGGCAAGCTATCGTTCCGGATTATCCGGATCCAGCCGTCGTTGCAAGCCGATCATATATAACCAGCTGGGACAGGCGGGCCCTCGGCCAGGGCCAGGATGGAAGCAACTTCCGGCCGCCGCTATTTCCACCCTTCTGCTGCGAACGCGTCGAACGATTCTAAGCGCCCCAAAAGTCGCCCAAGCGAGGAAACCAGCAGCGCCGCAACACGCACCGTCTCGCCTCGTCTCATCGTCAACAAGCCATCGTATCATCTATTCGCCTTGATGTTGGCCAGGCATTTATCATCGTCGGTTCTGAGGTCGTCTTGCGTGTCGTACAACCCCGCTTCATCTACACTCTTGTTCAAAGCCGCCTATTCCAGCATGGTGAGTGATTTGTGGCTGAGCGATGGGCTGAGCGGTATCAAGCTCACACCTTTGTCCCCATCTCAGACCGTCGCCCAACGTAAACCCATCTACATCGTCTCGGCCAGCCGAACCCCCATCGGTTCATTCCTCGGCTCTCTCTCGTCTGTCTCCGCTGTCGAACTCGGTACACAAGTCGTCAAGCATGTCATGAAGAAGATTGACCTCGATCCCAAGGAAGTGGATGAAGTCTTCTTTGGACAGGTCGTTCAGGCCGGTGCTGGTCAGTCTCCCGCTCGGCAGGTCGCTCTCGGTGCTGGTATCCCGGAGACGACGGATGCTACGACTATCAACAAGGTCTGTGCATCGGGTATGAAGACGATCATGCTGGCTGCCCAGACCATGTCGCTTGGGGACAACGAATGCATGGTGGCTGGAGGTATGGAGAGCATGTCCAAGGCTCCGTAAGTCAAAGCCCGCCGCGACGCCGACCGTTACGCTTACGTTTGGGAATTCAGCTTCTTGACGCCCCGTCAACCGCCCACCTTTGGCCACATGACTTCTCAGGATTCGCTCGTCGTCGACGGTCTCTTTGACGTCTACAACAAGTTCCCCATGGGTAACTGCGCCGAGCACACCGCCAAGAAGCACGAAATCTCCCGTGAAGCACAAGACGACCACGCCATTGAATCATACCGACGTGTCGAGCGAGCCTACGCTGCCGGCAAATTTGACGCTGAGCTGTGCCCGGTTACTGTCAAGGGCAAGAAGGGAGACACCATTGTCAAGGAGGATGAAGAGTACAAGAAGGTCTTCTACGACAAGATCCGAACACTGCGTCCCGTTTTCGCAAAGGAGGGTGGATCCATCACCGCTGCCAACGCCTCGAAGCTGAATGACGGTGCTTCTGCCGTCGTGTTGATGACTGAGGAGAAGATGAAGGCATTGGGTGTCAAACCATTGGCCAGGATTTTGGGTAAGTCGATGTGCGCTGGAACGGATCGGCCGTTCGCTGACCTTGCTTGATAGCCTACGCCGACGCTGCCGCCGCACCGATCGATTTCCCTACCGCACCAACGCTGGCGATCCCCAAGGCGCTCAAGGCCGCCGGTGTCTCTCAAGACGACGTCGCTCTCTTTGAACTGAATGAGGCCTTCTCCGTCGTCGTTCGTGCGGCCGAGAAGATTATGAACGTCGACCCAGAAAAGATCAACGTCAACGGTGGTGCGGTCGCTCTTGGACACCCCATCGGCTCGAGTGGATGTCGAATTGTCGTGACGCTGGCGCACAACTTGAAGGAAGGAGAGATTGGAGTAGCGGGTGTCTGCAACGGCGGTGGTGCCGCCTCGGCTATGGTCATTCAGCGTTGCTGACTGCCTGGTCATGGTTCGGACATGCCGGTATGTACAAAAAGCGCGTTGTAAAATCGTATGACATCTCAGGACAGTTATGGCTATGACATACAAGCATTCCAGTGCGTCTTTCAGATGGAACACTGTGCTTCTGTGGCGTGTTGCCAATCCGACTTTCATTGCGCATTGGCAATCCAGTGTTCAGCCTCCCAAGAGCTCGCGTACGGCATCACCGAACATGCTCGAGAAACAAGCCTTGACTGCCTCGCTGTAACAGCCCCCAGAGTCGGAAAAAGCGGCTCCCAGGATCAGCTCGGCGAAAACTTTGTGCCCTTTGGCCTGATATCAAATCAGATTATCAGCACAAATCGCAAAGGACGCCAATCCCGAAACGCTTACATCCGGAAAACTGTTCATGAATTTCCAATGTTGATTCAAGAAGCGAAAGGGGCGACTCGCTTCAATGGTTTCGGAGACCCAGATCTGCAGCAGTCAAGTCAGTGAGCCTGTCGCCAGTACTCATTTCCAGTGCGGACTCTGTGAGCAAGCCGGCAGAGGCAGCCAGCAATACGACTGATAAAGGTCAGTCCTGTCAACTCCTCTGAGACATTCATCCATTTGGTAGAAAAAGATGACGAATCACTGCCATGGATAGACAAGAGTGCTACTATATACAGCTCGTCTACAGACTACAACCGAGGCTTGGCGTGAGCTCCCCGTCCCGTCGTTGGAAGGATCCACCTCATGGAGCACATCAACATCCTCCACGATCCGTGGAATCTCCGTCACCCCGTCCTTTCCCCGTGCGCGGCCTTCCTCTCAAGAACCCACCTATCCGAGATACCATCCCTTGGCGCCGTAGCTTAAAGCCGCAATTCAAACTACCCAACGCCGTGATCGCATAGATCCTGCATCACTCCCACCCATCCGTGCTTCGAGCCTGCTCATTCCAAGAAATGCGGCGATACTCTCCATGTGAGGCATGAAGGCGTCGGTGAGAGCGGAACGATTTGGGACGCCGTCTCTTTCTTTCTTCGGCGGCTTCCATCGGAATTGTGTTGATCATTTACGGAGAAGGGCACTGAGGATCTTGGAGCGAAGATCGTTGTAGTGTACAACCAGGACATTGGAGGAAACCCTGCTCGAGCTTTCTTCGAAGGATGGTTAACCCATGACTGCCAAACGATCGGCGAAGCGAATGGCTAGTTTAGGCACTCATAGTCACAACCAGGTTGACAACTTGCAATTGGATGACTGTGCAAGCAAAAGATAAGATAGGGCAGGAGACGGTTTAACCTCAACAGCTCCGATGCAAAAAACACAATAGAAAAAAAACACAATATTGATGGCTGCCGTCGTTACGGATGGAATGGAGGTAGGGATCTCAACACCTCTGAAGCAAAAAAGGCAATTGATGGCTGCCGTCGTTACGGATGGTATGGGGGTACTGGGGTTGTCTTCCCCCCACCAATCCAACAGCCAACGATCGCGAAAAACCCTGCACCATCCGGATTCGATTCGAGGATCAACCCATCATTGGGAGAGGTGTAGTTCGACTAAGTGTGGATCACCACTAAGCCAAATCAACGCCATACAAGACCAGGAAATGAATGGGTGCATATGCTTCATTTTGAGAGCAGATTGGCTATGCAGCTGTCAATTGGTTATGGGCCGCTTGATTCCAAGTGCGGACTGTCCATCGAGTCTCTGGTTGAATTTCACTGCTGGCTGCGGCTTGAGCTTTATAAGGGACATCTCTCAAAGTCGATTCTGAGTTCGGAGGTTGACAAGCTCAAATGGAAGGGAAGCTGCTCTGGTCGTTCGCCAAGCAGAGTGACTTCGAAGAAGGCTGTGGCATCGAATGGCAGCTTTTGATGCACCATGCTACGTCCCAGAAGTGCAGTCTGTCGAATATATGCGAGACCTAATGTATATCGATCCTCCAATCTTAGCCGACACTCTACGCTGGCTAACGGGTGCCATGCCAAAGACAGCCATGAAATGACTGATATTCCGTGGGGAGACGTACGAAAAATGCGGTTTTGCCGAATGAGAAGACGCAAACACGCCGATTCCTGCGCAAGCACCGGCGGGAAGCTCAGCCCACTTCAGTAATGTGCGCAGTACACAGGGGACGAAGCTTGAATTTGCGATGTCAGTCAAGGGAGAAAAGCAGACGACCTCGCCTGTCTCTTCTGACCTCGCCAAAGCGGGTTCAGGTAACGCTGGAAGCAGGCTTAATTTGCGTCTGCATTAGCAATGGTTGAGAAGTCGATTACAATTGTGTCAGAACAGGTCAAAGCTACAGTCTGATATACACGAGTGATATGATCATGACAAAAATGAAATTGGACTATTGCACAGGCAATGTTCCGGAAAGGCAAAACTGGCTCGTCCACCAGGACTAAAACATAGTGGAGAGCGTGTCACCTTCTCGCTTCCTCTGTTGAGCAGGAGGCGGTAACTTCGGGTACGTAGGCGTTGATAAGCTATCTGCGCAGAAATACTGTAACGAAATCACTTACGTTGACATTCCTACCAAACGTGAAACCGACCCAGGCACTTCTTTCTCCGATGCCACGTTCCGCGACGGCGTCGACATCTTGCTGCTTTTTGAATACCTCTGCATATTTCGCCATGTCTTCCGGAGAGCTGAAGGAGTCGAAATACCCGACGTCAAGCTCCGAATCAAGCATGGGAACGAAGGGTGATGCAGTTTCGCGCAACTCGGCAAACTTGAGACCTTGGTAGAACGGCATCGCTTGAACGTCTTGAATATTCGATACTCGGTCGCGAGGATGAGCGATGAGTCTATAAACATAGTTCACCCATTCATCAGTTAATGCCTTGCAAAAGCTGCGAAAAGCGATGCCTCACCGAATGACAGCATCCCAAGCTTGGTCCGTCAAGTTGAAGATCAAGTCCTCGGGCTTGTCGTAAACTGGTCGCCTCAACACTCGCTGCCAGTTCTTTAGATTCGCCCAGGTTTCCTCGGGTGTGCTACCAGAGAACGGAGGAAAGCCCTGAAAACGACGGATTCATGAGCGCCAATCTCCTTCAGTCGTTTGAAGCACTTACGCAAAGGAACTCGAAGAGGATGCATCCTAGCGACCAGTAGTCAGCCGAAAAAGTGTAAGTCTTGCCTCGCAAAACCTCAGGTGGCATGCTGAAATGTGAGACAAGGTTAGATACATGTCAGCAGCGATCTGTACCTTCACCACATACTAGTCGGGGGATCCGACGACGGAGTCGGCCTAGCGAGCAGAAGAATACGGGGTAAGAATGTATTCCTGCAAGGAGCGCAAGCCGCACACTCACATAACGAGGCTCGGCCATTCGCATACTCTTGTACATGGTACGTCTCTCCAAAGTACTGCGGAAAACGAGGTTCTCATCCTTGACTTGATCGAGCTGCGAGCGCATACAGTATCAGAGCAAATGTATACCGATATTCACACCCATACGGACCTTGTGCTTCATGGATTCGATCTTCTGAGGATTCAGAGCGCCGGTAGCGAGACCAAAGTCTGTAAGCTTTACATGACCCGAGGCGTCGACCAAGAAGTTCTGTCAGAGACAAGGCGTCAGTGACGCTGTTAGATAATTGATACGACATATGCGTACTTCGGGCTTGAGATCACGGTGAATGTATCCCAGCTTGTGCAGTTCATTGACACCCATGAACATTTCGGCAGAATAGAACCTGGCATGCTCTTCCTTGAGTACGCCAGAGTTGTTCAGCAATGTTCGGAAGTCACCGCCCGGGACATATTCCTACGGTGGAGACCTGAAGTTAGAAACCGTCTGGCTTGCCTATGCAGAATTCGCTTACCATTGCGAGATAGACATGTTCGCGGTCTTGGAAAGCGTACAGCAACCTCACCAACCAGGGTGTCTTAGTTGCAGTAAGGATGTCTCGTTCGACGAGGACGTGTTTGACCTGTTCAAGATGGCAGGGACAAGATTAGCAGCCAGAAATCGATGCTCCTGAAAAGTTTTCTCACCTCATCCATCTTGGCCAAAGTAGCTTTCTTCATTTTCTTCAGGGCGCAGACTTGGCCCGTATCGACACGCCTAGCAAGGTAGACAGATCCATATCCTCCTTGCCCAACCTGGAGAAAGGCAAGAAAATATGTCAAATCAGTCTTCGAGGTTCAAAGAAGCAGATGCGGAGGAATGCTTACCTGGGCGATGATCCTGAATTGATCTACCTTGAGCTTTGTTCTTCGCTTTCTCAATACAACTCGTTCGCGACCAGCGTACGACCTGAACTCCTTCGTGTATTCCTCGGATGTCAACTGCGAAAACTGTCGTTAGCGCCAAGAGCAGTCTCATCACGTTTCGCCACGCACATTTCGCGCGGCTGTGTCGGCTTTGAACGTCTGCAAACGGCCTTTACGAGCATTCAGATATCCCAAGAAGTCGACTGTGAGAACTAAAGATTAGGTGGTTCATGACCTGACAAGCACTTTTGACTGACAGTAGTAGTCCAGGAAGTCTAGATCGGGCCAAAAAGGCTCATCAGCTTTGGGAAAAGATGCCATAGTGGACCATGAATAATGTTGGCATTACT
The DNA here is from genome assembly GCA_023628115.1 of Naganishia sp. PT2105A-2. NCBI lineage: Eukaryota > Fungi > Basidiomycota > Tremellomycetes > Filobasidiales > Filobasidiaceae > Naganishia > Naganishia sp. PT2105A-2. The sequence goes on along the minus strand of JAMALG010000083.1, from coordinate 59,187 downwards.
TACAGAGCTGGGCCAAAGTCGCCTTGCGCTTGACATCCGGATCATTCAAGATTTGCTTCTCCCATGCTGTCAAAGCAGGAGGTCCGGTTGCCTGTTGTTGTGAAGGGTGCTGCAAGGCCTGTGTTTGCGCCGGAATCTGATGATGCGGCTGGTATGCTTGTTGACGCTGACCTTGCGCGTGGGAAGCAGGTGGAAGATAGCCGCGGTTGGCTGTCTGCATCTTGACATCTTTGTCTCGAGCATCATCTTGACTGTAATGTTGATGGTGGACCTGAACACGTTGATCGGCAATAGAAGGTACGGGGACGTTCTGACTGGTTGATCCCGTTTCTGCAACCGTATCATGTATTGCGAGTTGTTGCAGCAGCGTAGGACTGATGTTGGAAGGGTTCACTGTCATCATATGAACGTCATCTGCTCCTCCAGGGGCGACGTGTGTTTTGTAGTTATTCTGGGAATTAACGGCAGGTGGAAGAGGTGATCGGATGGCCTGACTCTGGAGTTGGCCAGATTGGGGCATCGAAGCTCGTGAAGAAGCCTCAGAAGCGACTTGACGTGAATTTCGAGAAGATCCGACATAGGCATCCTCACTGAGGCAAGAAGTACAACTCCATCAGCTCTTCACGTCTTGCTTTGACAAGAACTGATCCTGGGAAACCCACTACTCACCTGACATGCTGCGAACGCCTATTCTCTTTCGCCGGTACGGGAGGACCCTGTTCTACCTTTCCACCTTGTCTTGAGCCGGTGGGAAGTGGAATTTTCGAGGGCGTTGTGGTCTCGGTTGATGTGGCAGCTCCAGATCTGGCTTGCGTCGCTTGTGACTTTGATGGAGTCGACGGAGTGGATTCGGCTGTGGGCGAGATGTTACCGTTTCCGGTTGCCTTGTTCATGATACGCGAGAACATCGTAGAGCGATATGCACTGAGATTTGACAGCTACTGCCAGCACGAAGAGATGAAGGAGCTCGTCGACGTGATGTTGATTGACGATCCAGCTGCCTGCCGCGTCCGACAATGCTTCGGGTAGCGATGTACCCTTAAAAGGCGAGAAACATGCGTAAATAGAGGGCCAATAGCGCCAAATATCTGCCTTTGCGATCGGAAATAACATTTTCAGTCCAAACAGTTCAAACGCGTCGTTCGGCGCCTGCCGGCAGTTCTGTTTACGATGCTGGATCATCAATCAACATTGACTTCATCCATCCATACATTCACTACTCCAGTCACCCAGTAACACGGCGCGGTCATCCTCGATTTTGGCGTGACCATCAGCAAAGCCAAAGCTCGAATATGACCAGAGACGCCAAACCAACGGTGACACACAGCCAACCCGTCGAGGATGAATTCAACTGGTCCTTACAAGCAGATTGGGCTCCCGTAGAGAAGAAGATAGGGAACTTTCTCGTTTCCGTGCGTGAAGATCGAGCTCTTCCAATCTCGCCGCTGATCCTCTCCTGCTACCATAAGATTGATAAATGGGCTGCCGAACAGAAGCACATCTTGCGGGAGATGGGTATCCACCACCACGAAAGCATCAAGGCCATGGAAGGTTCAAAGGTTGATCTCGAGAGGGAGATTGAGGAAGAGAGAGAACGCGAGAGGATCATGCTGAAAGGTAAGATCTTCTCCGTTGGCCCGCTGATAGGGAAGCTATAACTCCGCTGCTCCACAGAACTCGAGGAAGAACGGGAACATCACGCAAACCTGCAACGTTATAATCAAGAACTTCAAGTCGCCGTCAACCGCGCTACCGAACAACAGACCACTCTCGACTCTGAATTGATCAAGCTCCGGCACGAAATGATGGCCCTAAAAATTGACAAGCAGCGTCAGAAGAAAGTACTGGTCGAGCAAAAAGACTTGGACGCGCCGGAGGTGCAGAAGGTAGAATATCTACTCGGGTGGAAGATCGAGGCCGTGAAGCGTGAGTGACGTTCCAGTCCACTATGCCTCTCGGCACCGATGCCAATCTCTGGCTTCCCAGCGACCACGATCTGGAACCGCTTCACCCAAATCGATTCGAAGGACCCGGAAAGGGAGTTCTCGATGTTAATTGATTTCAGCGATGGAGACCGTTATGCGGGTAAGTTCCCTGGCACCGACTTGCTCGAGGACAAAAGAGCTCATCATGATGACACACTCGTTCTAAAGTGCCGAATTGTTCGCCGCCGCTTGGCGGTCTACAGGATCTTGTGGCTCAGCTGAATGAAGATCGTGATCTGTATACGTTTATAAAACGGGGTGAGTGCCTGTCTAGAGATAGATTAGCTACGTGTAATGCTCACGGTAAACCTTTCCCGCACAGTCCGCGCAGGATTCAGGGATCAGCTTACCGCAGCGGCCTGATAATTGCTGTGCGTTTTGACATCGCCTGTTGTATGATCTAGAAACCGCCCCAAGTGATATATGCATCGCGTCCCGCCTGGAACTCGGGCTATCTCATCCACATGGGCCCGTGGGGCCACTTTGCCCATCTCCTGCGCTATGGCGCACACTTTAGGCAGAGGTGAGAACGAGCTATAGTCGATTGCCTAAGGTAATCCCCCCGCGTGCAGACCTGAAAGCAAGGCTACAAAAGGGCACTCACGGCACGTAAGCTGTTTATCAAGCTATGCACAATTCACAAGATTGATGGAAGCAACGCTCGCGATGCAGTATCGCACTCCCTTTCATACAGCTCGCCAGCTTGCGTTGTCTCAGCTCATTCCGTCAGCGTCTTGCCTTTTTGACGAAAGCTGGGCAAGCTTGATTGTCGTTGGATCTGTTTCTAAGTTGGTGTCCATCACGGACAGGCAGTGCTTGCCATGCTTCCACCACGACGCGCAACCAACGACGGCGGGCGGAGGAGGAGCGCGCCGTCCCATTGATGATCGGCTGATGAGTTCATTCACAGCGCCGCGAGCTGTTAGGGATATCGACCTCGCCGCGGGTGTGACTTGGCCTAGATCTAAGGCGCCCAACCGGCGCACATTTGCGCACATATGCTGGGTCAGAACGGTGGCCGAGGGACTGCTTTAGCGAGGTCCTAGAGATGAAGTTGAGCTAGAAGACTTGAGGTAATTGACGAGACTCACCGGTCATTGCAGTCGGTCGCAGTCAAGACCGCACGCAGATTCCCATAAGGTCGAGATACAGGTCCAGTAGTCATACATGGCCCGAAAATAGCTACATGGATATTCCGAGCAATCTTGAACCCGCCATGATGAATCAAGGCACTGGTGACCCCCTAGAGCATAGTATAATGATGAGAAAGTGGTAGTATCATAAGAAGTTGTGTTGCAATAGTGGTCGATCCCACTCTAGCCGATTGTAAAAATGTTCCTGCGTGCGCTGCGGGACGAAGCCTGCTGGGTGCCCGACGCAAGTTCGATTCCGCGCAGCGCAGGTCTTTCGCGATCGTCACGGCAGTGTTTACCGGGACCATCCCAGTTGCTCAATCCCTGGCGGGTTACCTGGCGGGCCCGGTTCTCACACCGAATGGCGGCATTCTAACAACAACTTTCTTTTTTGGTGGCTCTTATGGATTGCAGGATCCACCCAGCTGTCCTTCCTTCTAGTTGTTCCCTTTCTTGATCTGAATGCCTACACGGATTGCGTATCTTCTAGCTTTGTCTCGCTTCAGCGATGATACACTGGGATCTAATACAGCTGCATTCGAGAAGAAGGATCAGAAGAAGCTATAGAAGAGATGTCAATAGCAATATCGATACTAGCTACTCATCCTAGTCATGTACCCGCTGCTAGCTACCCTGCTGAGTCTGAGTCTGCTGCCCCCTGCGTACGTGTGTGTGTTTCAGCTCGCCTGGTTGAATATATACTTACTAGCTACTTAGCTAATTCTGCGTACTTTATCAAGTGAATGGAAACAGCGCTAGTAGCCGGGTGGCCAGTGGACCAGCAGGATTGATCATCTTGTACCTGAGTCTTTCCCTTGCATACGGGTAATGACCAGACCTGATGCGGCGAAGCGGCTTGGCCTGAATGTCTGCCAGGGGCGACAGGCATAGGGTCTAGTGAGCCGCCTAGTGTTTAGATTCAGTGTAACGAACATATTGGCGAATTTTTCAACACATGAACTGTATCGCTAGTACGTTTGGCCAACGCGTATCGCAACGGTTCAATATGCTTGACAGGTATCTCAGTCATTGCGTAAGACGACAAGAGTCTACACATCAAGTATATCAAGTATATGAATGCCTTTGATCAACCTAGACAGACATGTATTGTGACAAGCTACATGAAATCGTTTCAGCCGTAATGCTCAACTCGGCTGGAGCGATATACCACTCACTCATCCTTCTTGTCCTTGGTCTTGGCTTCCAGCCGCTTTTCCAACTTGGCGAATTCGTCCAGAGCGATGAGCTCTTCCTCGTCGAGCACCTGGAAGGCCAGCGTCAGGTGTCAGTCGAGATGAGGGAATATATATCCATTGTGCCACGCACCTGTTCGACAGACTGCACTTCTGGGATGTAGTGCGTCAACATCCGTTCGATGCCACTCTTCAATGTCACACTGCTTGACGAGCAGCCACGACAGCTTCCCTTCAACTTGAGCTTGACGATACCCGTGTCCTCATCGAATCCCTTGTATTCGATGTCTCCTCCATCTTCCTGAATCGCAGGTCGCACTCTCGTATCCAGCAATTCCTTGATCATCGCGATCACTTCAGAGTCCGTATCCAGAATCTTGGTGTCCTGAGGTCCGTCCTCTTCTAGATGGCTCTCCTTGAATAACGGCTTCCCCGAGGTGAAATGTTCCATGAGAATGGCGAAGATTTCAGCCTTGAGCAGATTCCATGGTTGACTGTCGTCCTTGGAGACGGTAACAAAGTCGGGACCGTAGAAAACTCCGGTGACTCCTTCGACACCCATCAGACGAACAGCAAGAGGCGACACTAATGATGATTTGGCGTCAAGAATTTCGTATGTACCGCCGTTCACCATTACTGGGACGCCGGGAATGAACTTCAGAGAATTGTCGTTTGGTGTCGATTCAGTCTGGATGAACATGGTTCGGCCTAAATCATCAAGAACGTAAGCCAATAGAAGATTCGTCGCTCAGAACCGCACTTACGCTGCTGCATGGTTGGGCTGAAGGCGGGGGCGAATCGCGGCTTCTGGTATCGCGTCGAGATGCCTGATCGCGATGCCGCGACCGCTACAGCACTCCACCTCGACGATGACGCTATTGTTCGTCTACCGAAGTTGACGACAGGGGAAACCGGAGTGGGGTTTACTGTTATGCGACGAGGCGCCTGCTGAAGCCCACGCTGGATGACACGAATGCCGAATGGCTGAGACATATTCAGAAATGCGACGTCTGGTTGAGGTGCTTTGCGGCGGTTTCGCTAAGTTTGAGAGACTGGCAGACGCTCTAGACGCTCTGATCGGATATTGGGCGATGTCGTTTGCACTCGATACGAAAAGACGGGACGTTTGTTGCTGTAACGTTCGGATTGACCATCCACTCGAATGATGGCAAGATTTCTTACATGAGCGGGGCACGGCGATCGCCTCCTTAGTCATCCGGAATCAGCTTCCGCCGAGTGGCAAACGTGAGGAAGTGGTATTGGGTCGTCTTTCATTGGTCGTAGTGTTTTAGTTCGCGAATCGTTCCGCCGGTCGTTCGACCTCGACTACGCGGACAGAACATGCTCCTCATCTACAAATATAGTGACTAATTTACAACAGGGAACCAGACAAGCTGTTCCCTTGAACTGGATTTTCTGTGCATTTGGCCCGATCTCAATACCTAGCTCTTTGCGTTCTTTGGTTTGGCCGGAGCTTTGGGTTTGGCTGCTGTTTTACCTCTTCCCTTCTTCGCGCCTCCCACCTTGATAAGCTTGTCATTCTTCAAATCGTTGTCCTCTTCATCATTGGCAACCGGCTCCTCATCAGGAACATCGACATCGTCCTCCTTAAGTTCCGCAACACAAGCGATATAATGAGCTCCAACGCGGACCACAAATGACCGCTACTTACGATAACATCCTCCAAGTCGGGTGCGGGGCCCTTATCAGCAACAGTCTTCTTGCTTGCGGAGAACATGTCAGATTTGTGGAAAGCGACCGGATGATCCGTCTTATTGTAGCTGTATATCAAGCGATAATCAGCGTTACTGAGGCGCGAACGAAGATCGAAGCGGGCTTACATTCTCGTGAACGTGGACTTGGTCTGAGTCGGAATCTTCTTCATCATAGTCTCGCCCTCCATGTCACCTACACCCAGCTCCACCAGCGCCTCCCAGTCTTCCTTGTTCAGGAAATACTCATCGAGGTATGGCATCACTGCATCAATAAGTTCGTCCTGAAACGGGGAGCATGAGTACATCATTCATGCACGGACCGTGAAGACGAACCGCTGGAGCCTTCTTCGAGGTCAATGGCAAGATGATTTTGCTCGCTAATAGCGGTAGATAATCTTGTCGAATTTCATCCCTCGATCCCGATACTCTGAGTCGCATCTTGATTTGCACGTCGCCGAGCTGTCTCGCAATCTTGGTGCGCTTAGAGTTCTGTCCGAGATATCTGTGTTGCGAGGGTGTAATTAGCGGGAGATCGTGCTTTGTGCATCTGCATTACGTACGCTGGGAAGGCGATGGACGAATAACCCGATGCCGAGCTGGTACCATACACAAAGTACGCTGGACGGACGGTCGAGGCGATCGCGTGCACAGGTAAGAGTGACCATTGCTGTTCGGAACTGTGAACGGACGAAGCATTAATCACATCCCAGTCTGCTTCACGAAGAGGAAGAACTTTACCTGTGAATAAGTCGATCAACCAGGTCTCCATCCGAGATTGAGTCCGCTGCTTTGCTGATCAGATCTAGAGCCTTTAACTGTTGCTCTGGAGAACCGGGACTATTCGCCGGTATTCCCGCTCGAGTCGGATTCTGCTTGATGTAGTTTTCCTGCCCATGGCAACAAGGACGCATTTAGCGGAGCTGAATATAATGGTGGCACAACGATGCCAGATCAACGAACCTGCATAAACAATGGAACAAAGCTGAAGTCCTGGTAGTAGAGATCCATTCTGTCGTTGAGGGTGCTTCGATTTGTGTGAGAGAAGGCGTAGGGTCCAAGCAACTCTGGCAGAATGCTGAAAGGCGTCTGAATCGTGTATTTTTGACTATCTTTGCCCCTGTATAGCCGTGAATGAGTCGGGTTTCTAGTCAGGCAGTTGCAATCAACTTACAGCTCCTTACTTTCGTTGAAGGAGAGTTCTTGTTTCGATAGCTTCCAGGTTGACAAAAGGTTCAGGATTTGCCTGATGTCTGCTTGCGTGGAAGCCACGAGCTGGTCGAGGGCGTTGCTTTCGACCTTCAGTTTCTCCCTGAAGCGAGAAGTCAGCATCAACTCCTAGTCTTGGGCTACTGATCTGGTCGGCATACTTGTACATGATTGTCATCAATCGAGCTCGCACTTCATTCGCGGAAGGTCTAGGCATCGTCGTTCAGCTTGGCAACTCGCCGGACAATTCGGGAGTCTTACCTCTTGAACTTGAGGTGATGACAGGTACTCTGCAGCGGTTTCATTTTGGGAGTACTAGCATCGTTGGCAATAAGAACGATAGGGATCTAGAGAAAAAACATGAGTTCCGAGGCGAGTCGCAGCGATCAAAGGCATACCCTCGTCTGTCTTATCAGCGAATTCAAAGCACCAACACCTCCACGATCACCGGCCGACATGCCGTCAACTTCATCCATGATCAGACAGGTCCGATTCGTGATTTTGACACCGCTCGCAGCAGTTTCCTGTTCAGATAGAGAGTGATGGGACGATCAGGCACGCTGCTGAACGACATGCTTCGCAACACACCTTGAGGCCCGCCCCTGAAAACCAGCCATCAAGTGAGGCATTATCGATGTTGATGCCATTCTGTTTTTACAGAGTATTAGCGTATCTGGGGGATAATATATTCAAGGAGACTCACCTGTATGAGTTTCTTACTCCTCGTGTCGGACGCATTCATCTCGACGACATCGTAACCCTTGAGCTTGGCTACCAGATGAGCCGCGGTAGTTTTACCGATTCCTGGCGGGCCGCTGATAAGAACAGCTCGATAGATTCCAAGACCATCCTTTCCCGGTTTCTTGAAGCCGTCTTTGTACAATTTCGGCCAGGCTTCGAGCCAGTCGCCGAGCCTTTCAACGTTGGCCTTGTTTCCGCAGATCTCCTTCAAGTTTGTTGGTGCGTACTTGGTTGTCCAAAGTTGCGAAGAGGCGGGTGGCGCTGCTCTGTCAGGCAAGGTCGATTTAGTAATGCCGAACGCAGTCAATCAGATGTGGGGACTGACTTGACGGCAGTTCCAGTCTTGCCGAGCACTTTCGCCTTTCTCTGCTCCAGGGCCTCCTTCTCCTTTTCTCTGTTCTCCATCTCCAACGCCGCCTTCTTCATCGCTTGCTGATCCTTTTCCTGCTTCGCCTTGGTCTTCTCGTCCATCTGTTGTCCCCCGCGCGTGCCGATAAGTTGCAGGAATCCGTCCTCGTCGAGCGTCTTGATTCCTACTTTCTTAATCGTTTCGAGCTTCTTTGGTCCAGCACCGGCCCCCAATACGACGTAGGAAGTCACCTTGGATGGAGCTCCGGTGACCCGTCTATTGAGAGATTCATAAGATCAGCCGAGCCCAAGGATTCAGCCATGAAGCCACTACTTACGCGCCATATTTCTTGGCCAAGTCCTGTGCCTCTTCTCGACTCAGACTTTCTAGCTCTCCGGTGAACACCATCGTCAATCCTGCCAAACAATTTGGCGCCCCGTCGGGAATCTCTTTACTTCCAGGTGCCGCAGGTCCAGCTGCTCGTCGTGCTGCTGCCGCTACGTAACTGAAGAGGAATATACGGGGATGAGCATTGTTCAGGCGCACATTCCGAACAATGGCTGCTTACTCGAACTTTGGTGCGGTTGAAGCCGGCTTCTTGTCCTCTTTGACTTCTGTCTTCACCTTTGAACTTGTCGAAGCAGCCGCACTCTTCTTCGGTGCCGCAGCTACGGGCGTCTTCTTCGCTTTCGGCTTGACCTCGATCTCTTCCTCCTCTTCATAGTCATGTTCGTCTTCATCATCGTCGCCTTCTTCATCTTCGTCAATGTAAACCGGGCTCTCTGCCTTCTTCCTGGACGATACGGCTTTCGTTGTCGTCGGCTTTTTGGCCGGTGCAGCAGGTTTCTTAGTCTGAGCTGGGACCTTCTTGACTGGTGTCGGAGATTTTGTTCTTGAAGTGTTGGCTTTCTTGAGAACAGGCTTGAAGTCTTCCTCTTCATCGGACGAGATGACCTTTTTGCGCTTTGATCCAGTTGGTGCCGCAGTGGTCGCCTTCGAACTCGTCGGTTTGCTGAAGGGATTGTACTATTATTCAGCCTGATGATTGAGGATTCCATGTCATCGGCAACTACTCACGAAACGGCTTTCACCTCATCGCTGTCGTCCGACTCATCCAGACTGATGACTTCCCGCTTCTTGCTTGAAGCCGCGGTTTTTCGGGGCACCACCATTCTCGAAGCAGTTGATCGCGTACTGTCGATACTGAGATCGTCACGAGCGATGATCTCTTGCGGATATGATGTATCGCTATGAATGCAATGACGCGATGGGAATACAACAGGAACTCGGTCCTAGAAGCTGCTGATCGATATCGATATCGATGAGCCCGTAATTATCTTCAATTTTCGTGATATTTCGGTGAAACACGCTATCAAAACGAGTTCGACAAATCGATATGCGGCTAATATAGGTCGGATGACGATTCGTCACTGCGGCGAGCGACACGTACAGGCCAGCTGACGACCTGCCCTTTATCAGTGGATGCCTTGCCACTGCAACAGGTCAGAGTTGTGGCGGCATATCGGTATCACGTCCTCCCTCACCGAATGACACCATGTCCTTCACTCTCCGTGCGACATACAAGGACACTACTCGAAACCTCCTCGTGCCCGTCGGCCCCGGATCTTTCCCTCAATATGATCAAGTGATCACCAAGATTCGAAAGTCTTTCGACCTGCCTGACGGCACGCAGATCGCCTTTTGGCACGTCTACTTTTCCAAGAACGATGGAATCGAGGAGTGTCGATTCCGAAGACATGTCTGTAATGTCGAAGAGTGAGTGAACATGAAGCCACAGACTCATCATCCCTAATCATTCACCCCTATCTCGTGTTAGATACGAAGAAGCCGCAACGCTTTTCAGATCGTCGGAACTCGTATTCCCTCGGCCAACCTTGATCTTCCAGGTCTTGTTGTATTCGGATCCTCGACTCACCTCCGCGGGCAAATATCACGCCGTCAACGCTCTCGAAGGCAAGAAGCGAATCATGACGGTCGTCGACTACAAGATTAAGGAAAAGGAGAAGAAACGAAGCGACGAGTCTCTACAAGAGATCGACAAGTATCTCGCAAATTATCGCGCAAAGCTGTCTGCGGCGACCCCGACGCCCGTTGCTATCACACCCAAGCAAATGTCATCGGTAGACTCTGCGACTTCATTGATTGATCACCCCTATGATCCTATTGCTCCTCTGGCATCAGTGTCAAGAAGCACTTCGACATCCTCCACGGTGCGCAACGAGCAAATGTCTGTATCGCATCTCTTCCCTGATCTCGACGACGTCATGAAGTCATCCGGTTCCACTGCCTCTCGATCGACCGGATCGCTCAACGCATCTCGTTCTCCCAGGATGACGACTCCTCAGCCTGACCCACGAGCCGCTCAACAGTCCCGAGCGGAACCCACTCGTTCCGCTTCTCACTTGCCGCCCAACTTCGCCCACCTCTTTACAGCAGCTGCGCAGGCAACTACTGCGGCGACGTCGTCCATTTCATCCGATTTCCGTTCGACCGCGATTCGTGCATCCCATGAATTGCGCTCCAACGCAGTCGCCCAGGGCGCCACGTTGACGAATGAACTCAAGGGAGTCCTCGAGGGATTCCTCGATCATCTCGGGGGCCAATTGGCCACTTTTGAAGATGGCATGCGAGAAAAGCTGGATTTGGCCGGAAGAAGCGTTTCGTCCGGCTCATCAACCTTCGAATCTAATACCAGAAGAGAATCGGAAGGCGACTTTCGACATATGCCCGGCGCCTTCAGAACGTCGCCTTCAGCTTACGCGAATGTTGCTCCTTCGGCCACTGGTGGTCCCGCTAGCTCCGGCGTGTACCAACACAAGAACAAGATCTGCGATTCATGCGGAAAGTCTCCAACTGGAGTTTGCTTCAAGTGTAACGTAAGCATTGCAAGCCATCGCGTTAATGCAGCGTTGACGTTTTCGGCAATAGGCTTGCGATGATTACGACCTATGCGCAGGGTGTCTCCCGCGCCTCGCTAGCCCGAGTTTCCATGGTGTAGATCATACCTTTGAACCGATCTTCCATCCCGACTTGGAGGAAAAGATCTTCGACTCAAAGAAGGCTGCTAGTGAACCTGAAAACGGCAGTGACGTAGAGTCACAAAGAGCGACTTGCGATGTTTGCAAGAAGACGTAAGCAAAACATGCCTTTCCTCTTGTGCAATTAGCTAATTTCAGCGGCAAACAGAATTCTCGGTGTCAGACACAAGTGTATGGCATGCCCTGACGTATGTCGCAAGCGAAACTTCATATGCAAAGCGGACGACTGGCGTCTTACCTCTGTCTCTGCATTCTACAGTGGGATGCTTGCGAGACTTGCTTTGTCGATATCGAAGTCACCCATCCGAAGCATGACTTTGTCGCGCTTCGCAAGAGTTCGGACCATTACCGAGCGCCGCAGTCGGGCTCTGGCGACTTCCTCGGTCGTGCATTGGGCCTTGTTGGGTCTGAGGGATCGATGCGACATCCGAGAGTCGTGTGTGATGGTAAGCTTCAACCCTTCTTCAACCTGAAACACAAACTAAACTGCTGTTACCTCAGGCTGTAACGGGCCCGTATATGGGACACGCTACAAATGCGCTCACCCTGAATGCCCAGACTACGACTTGTGCGAGAAATGCGAATCTCATCCCAAGAGACAGCATCCCGAACATCATCCGTTCATCAAAATGAGGGTAAGTTCCGCCCTTCCCTCTCGAGGCAGTATTTCGTCTCATATTCATACTTCCCAGACTCCTATGAATGTCGAAGTACATGGATACATGGAGCCAGGAGGACCCCTATCTCGATGTGGTATGCGCCACAATCCCTCGAGCTCAGAAGGGCAGTCCATCCCATGCGCACAACACGGTCATCCTTTCGCTCGACCCGGGTCTCCGGCTGGAGCTGCTGGGCACTGTGGAAAACGTTACAAGTCTCAGCGAAGGTCGAGCGCTACCTTGGCCCATCAAGGATATCAAACGTCGCAACGACAATCCACTGACGAACCCAAGGACTCAAACATCCTCGCGCCTGCTGTGGTGGCTGTCGACAGTCCAGTATCGAACCTGTCTGCCGAGGCTGAGTCGATGTTGCCTGAAGAACAATCGCATAAAGAGGAACTCGCCAGTCCCAAACTCAGAGAAAGCGCCAGTCCAGTGGCTATTCTCAGTCAGGAGGACTCTGTGGCTCAAGCGATCGAAGCAGGCCCGCAATTGGCAAAGGCGGCAGGAGCCGAAGTACCCCGTTTGAACGCCAAATTCGTCGGCGATGTCTCGATTCCAGACGGAACTCCTCTTCCGCCTTCCGCCGAGTTCACCAAGATCTGGAGCCTAGAGAATATAGGCGGCACGATTCCTGCGGGAACTCGAGTCATCTTTGTTGGAGGCGAAACTTTCTCGCACGAAGCGGGCGATTGTCAAATCAAAGAAGACGTTGCAGCCCACAAGAAATTCTCAGTGACCCTCGCCGGGCTTCGTGCTCCTTCTGGCGCGGGAAGAACCTATACGGGATTCTGGAGGCTGACGGATCGCGATGGTCAGGTATTTGGTGATAGATTGTGGATCGAGTGCGTGTTCAGCTTTCAGGTCCTTTCTTGCTCCGCTGACGATCCTGCATCATACTTAGAGTCCATGTCGTCGAACCCGACTCCAAGGAAGATAGCCTCAGATCATCGTCTCTAATCATTCCGCCCGATGCCTCGGGTGTACACGGTCCAGATGACCCGGAGCAAGAACAGCCTAAGATGCCCTCGGGAAACGACGAATCGGAAATCGAGTCCAACTTCCTGCCCACCGCCATGACTTCACCGGTCTCCTCTCGACCATGGGACGTGAACGATGACGACTCGCTTTTCAGTGACGACGAAGAGATTGTTCGTGTGCCCGCCGACCACGCGAGCGGAGAGGGTTATTCTGTGGAGTCCGACGATGATTCCTTCGAGATTATCGAAGACTCGGATGCCGACTAAACGCTACCTTCACCTCTTTCCATTGTATTCGATTGCCGTTTTGCCTTGTACTTTTGTAAAATAAGTTTCTCATCAGTCAACAGGTTTGTATTAGCAGGTTTGTATTCTGTGTGCACCCTTGTCAACATCTCGAAAAACACATTGTATCTCCGCTCTTCTCGTTGTATTGGTACGGATTCGATTGTATTCGCGTTTTCGATGGTCTATTCGATATTGTTGTCTTGCTCTGGGAGAAAACTATAGTACAAAAGCTCACAACATAGGAATCTGACTGACACCTGACGTTTCCATCGGCCCGCATGCCGCATCATACCGCAACTACAAGAGGTCCGTTCTGCGCACCTCTGAAGGGGAGTTCGGGCAGATCTATGGCCTCCAGAGGGTCTTGAAGCCCCTTTAGGGTAATGCTCGAGGCTTTTTCCGGCATAGGCGAGCTCCAGGTTGATGTGCGCTGAATAATTTTCTTCAAGTTCTCCAAGCGTTCCGAGGTGATAGCGAAGGCTCGAGGGATGTCGGTCGCCTCATATTGCTCGCCCAACACAATTCGAGCCAAGGCCGGAGCGCATAAGAAGATTCGTGCCTAAGGATTCGGACGATCAGCCGAGGTTTCGTGATCTGGTCCACTGAGTGGTGCTACTTACCATTCCTAGAAGTCAGAGTTCAGGTTGAAGTGAGTGAACAGACACGGACCAGTAAGCTACAACCGAAGTCTCTTGGCTATATGGACATACCATGGCCATTGAACCCAGCTCCAACGTACTGTCCAGGCTTTCCAGGAATCTCGCCTATGAAGGGCACCGAGTCTGTCGTCTAGAGGAGGACTTGAGTGAGAAAACCAGGCCATGAATCTATAACTCGTGGGCATTTACCACCCCGATGATTCCGCTCCAAGCGTATTCAAGGCCCGTAGAATTCCCTTTCTCGCTACTCGACTCAGAATTCTTCACGGTTGCTTCGACGTTTGAGGCATCGTAGCCAGCGGAAGGGAACAGCTTGGAAAAGGTGGAAAAGGCGTTCACGGTGACCTCGTCCATAGGAGCCGAATCGTCGACATTGTTGGCGAGCGATTCCTGCAAAGCCTTGGGCATCCCCGTCCTGTCGGAAAACCTCTCAGGCGCTGTAATCAAGCAGTCTTTTACAGGCGCTACGTACCATCCTCGAGACGTACCGAGAACGATCGAATTGTCCGGTCTTTGAGCGCTGCACGATGCACAAGATCGAGGATGAGCGCCCTGTAATTTCCTCTTCAAATAACGACTTACACGGAATAGAAGTGCTCGGGCAGATAACGTAAACTATAAGAGCCTTCCAATCGAGGGAAAGTACCTAGACCTGCAGGAGGAAGAGAGAGTTTGATCGCTTGCGCTGGAGAGATCATTGAAAGTATTAATACCTCAGCGCTTCGAAGTTTGACAACACGTACCTTTGGTTGGGATGACTAGCCCTGTCAGTTCAGGCAAAAGAGCCGATGCATATGCGTTTGTTGTGTGAACCACCTTCCTCGCTCGAATACTGCCTCTTGAGGTGTCGACCATCCAGGAGCCCTTCACATCGGACTCGGTGACGGAAACAGCGGGGGTGTGGGTGTACACGCTGTATCCTCCCTTGTCGAGCGCCAGACGATGAACGGCGTAACAGAGCTTGGCGGGATTGAGCGTTGCTGCTGGCCATTCAAATGCTTTTTGGGCGAGACCGACTCTAGTGGTCTAGAATGGGAGAAATGAGTGCAAGGCGCGTGGGAGATGGTCTGACCTAGCACAACGCGGCACTCACAGTCGGGGCGGCATCCCCGCCGTACACTTTCACTTCTTTGGCGCCTCCTCTCTTTACGACGTTGTCATACGCAATATCAGAGTAAGCTTGGAACTCGTTACTGAGGCAGACTTCGTATGTAGGCCTCGGGGTCCACTCGCATTCGATGTCGTGTTTCTTGACGAAAGCGTCGACCCTGTAGCGAGGTCACAATTAGCAACTGATGTCGACCAGGATATATCTGATAACAGCGATTTTCACGCACAATTCATAGACCGTCCTTTCTGATTCCAAAATCTCCATGGCGTCTTGTTCTCCATGTTTCCTCGAAAAAGCGGTGAAACCTCTGTAGGCGTCGGGACGACAATGGCCAGCATTGCGTCCTGAAGCCCCAGAGCATGCTTCTCGTGCTTCGAGCATGACGATCTTCTTCGGTCGATTCTCGGAACTCAGCAGAGACAAGGCTGTAACGGCACCTGTTATCGGAACGGACTGGCTTAGTATTTGTGTGTGATCTGCCGCTTAGGAAATTCTGTCTTACCACAAAGACCGCTGCCGATGATCACGACATCCGCTTCTTCCGGCAGAGGCTCGTCTTTTCCCATGTTGACCAGGGGGTCCTCTCGTGTCGAACGTTGCCATACCGACAAGACTCCGAGCGGCACGGGGAAAGGTTTGGATTTATCGGGGTCGCTAACCATCTTGCTTCTCGAGGGCTTGGTGAGCGCAGATCAGACGATGCTAAGCGATTTGGGACAAATCGTGGAGCCGGGACTGGCCGATGTCGAGACCTATGTTGCCTTTCTCGTATTCAACGAATGAGGCGCAAATAGAAGTATTATAGATAGCACGGGTGGGATGGCCCTCCAGGATGACCGGGATGCTCTTGCTTGTGCACCTTCCCTCGGCACTCAACGGTACTCGTTCAACCAGACAAGATAGTGCGGAAGTTGATGACTTGACTGTATCACCTTGACGGCCTTCTCCGCTTTCGGGATGAACCTTCAGCGAGCCACCGTCGATAGCGCGATAGAGTAGCTTGAATCAATTCGAGTTGCAGGTGGATGAATCGCTGGTCGTTACCTAACGTAACCCCAGCTTGAGATCCCGGAGGTGTCGATAATGGCTTTAGGATTCCGGTATCATCCCGGGCGGGATGTCCTGTACGTAGGATCAGCTGGCCGACAAGACGAGTCAGCGGCAAATCCTGATAGCTTCTAGAGGCAAGGACAAGGCCGTGTTCGGTGGGGAGGCGTCAGGCGGCAGATGTCTCCAGCTATCCGACCGATAGGCAACTTGGGTGAAGGAATGCTACATATGGACCGGGATCCTTGTACACTCGGTGACTTAGCGCTCGGGATGGGGGAACGGCGTTACCTGAGACGCGTACTGCACTTGTAGCTGCCTTCCCCGCGCAGACGATAAAGCAGCTGATGACAGAGCGATCGAGCGAGGGACGCGGGGGGGCGGGGCGAGGACAGCAGGACAGCTAGCAGGACGGCTATTATGGCTATGCTATCGGAGCTGCTATCGGGCTATTGATCTCGGAGAGCTATTATCAGCTAGAACTGACATGGAATTAACTGTATTCCACAGGAACTCTCTCACGACAATGATCTCGGGACAAGGCTTGATAGCTTGATAGTGAACGTTTACCCCTCGTTATTCGCCGAACTCCTCTTTCCGCCTTCTCTCCCACTCAGGACCCACTCGTGACTCGTCCTCGGTTTCGCCCTTCTCCTGCCCGATAGACGACGAGACTCGACCCGAACAGCACAATTAATCTATCATCCCGGAGACCATCCCGGGGACCATCCCGAGCCTTCCACGACCAAAGCCGATCCATGAGGCCGGGCCGAGCGTACTCGTCCCGAGCGCCCACCTCAGCTGATATCGAGAACGAAGTGCAAGATGGTTCCCCACCGCAGGCTCTACAGCCCGTCAGGATCTCATCGCGGTCGATAAGCCGCAAGGGGAAAGGGCGAGATAACGGTAAGCGATGAGATGTGTGCTAGGCTTCCGCCAAGCTGATTGTGCTGCACCGTATATAGAGGCCATCATTGACGAACTGCCATCGCGGACTTCCTCGGAGACAGAACCACTTCTTGAGAGACTTGGACAATCCTGCCATTCCCGGAGCGGAACACTAGACGACCCGGACATGTGGGCCCTCAAGCGAAAACATCAAGCGAAACACGGCGTCGGCGGGGACGAATCGGTCGACCCGCAAACGGGAGCGATCGTCTCCAACCACAAGTCGAAAGAGGAACGGGCCTTTGTTCGAAGGCTGGACATGTTTCTCATGACGTTTGGATGTCTGAGCCAGATCATCAAGTACCTCGGTGCGTATGCTTTTGTCGCGGCACTCATACTTTGACTGACGTCAGATCGCATCTGGACTGAGTAGATCAAACCAATATCTCTTCGGCATGTAAGCGCCTCATCTGACCCTTTCAAGACCATATCTCAAATCCATTGCGTGTCCCTAGACGTTAGTGGCATGAAGGAAGACCTCAACATGTACGGCAACGAGTACAACTACTTTACCACCTACTTCTCCGTTGGCTGTAAGTTGAAGTTCATCGCGGCAATCGCGCCCTCCGATTGACATCTCTCGTGCCAGACTGCATCTTCCTGATCCCGTCGCAGATCGCCATCACCTACTTTCGCCCCAACTTGTGGCTCCCGTGCCTCGAGATCGGATGGGGGATCTTGACCGGTCTGATCGCCATGTCGACGAATGTCAAGCAGGTCTATGCCCTTCGAACGTTTTTGGGTGTGTTTGAGAGTTCCGCTTATCCTGGAACGGTCACTTTGCTAAGTATGTTGCCGAACCCTCCCGAGATGGGACCGTTGACTGACTATCGCTCGCCCGACTCACAGTGTCCTGGGTATGTTATCGAGCTGGGCATAGGAATCAGCGAATCAGCCCCTTATCCTGTCTCCGTCATACAGTATACCCCACACGAGCTGGCTTTGCGGATCGGCTTCTACCATAGTTGCCAATCTATCGGTAGGTTCAACACCATGACTGTTGTTGCCCTCGCTGATCATACGTACAATGTACATTGTGCTATCACAGGATCCATGCTTTCCAACGCCTTGCAAACTGCCATCAAATCAACAATGGACAATCATCTTGGCATGGCTGGATGGAGGTATGAAGAGAGATTCCAAACCACATCTGTCCCAACTGACTGGCTACATACCAGGTGGCTGTTCGTCGTCAACGCCATTATGACGGTCGCCTTGGGACTGGCTGGCTTCGTCATGATTCCCAACTGGCCGGACAAGCCTAATCCATGGGCTATTTGGTTAAAGCCTCGCCACTACGAGATTGCGGTTGCAAGAACAGCACGATTCAAGAGAGCCAGTAACAAGAAATTCACATGGGCTACAGTCAAGAGAAGCGTCAAGCTACCCCTCTTTTACTTGATCCCGTGCCTCTATGTGGCAACTGTTCTGGCTCAGGCAGGATATCAATGTGAGTCCGTCGTTCTTGACCCGTTTCATACGCTACCTTACTGAAAGTGTTGGCTCCAGACTTCAATCTGTGGCTGAAGGCTCTCAAGCATGCCGACGGAACCCCCGTCTGGAGCACCAACGACGTTCTCATCATCCCCATTGGAGGCAATGCACTGGCAGGTGAGAGAGCTAGCTTGACGGTCTGAACGACGAGATTGATGGGCTGACGTGCCTTTCAGTGGCTTGCGTATGGGTTTACGCGTTCTTCAGTGACTATTTCCAAACCCGGTGGCTCATCGTAATGGTTCAGGCTGTAAGTCCCGGTCCCTGCTGACGATGGCATCACGAGCGCCCCATTGACCGTGGCTTGCCTTCCAGTGCATTGGCTTGATTCCTGCCATCATCCTGTCGGTCTGGAACGTTAGCGATGGTGCCAAATACTTCAGTTGTAAGTCTGCGTCCACGTCGCAACGCCGGTTTGCAAAGCTGATGGTGTCCACGAAGACTTCATCTCCTTCACAGTATTGGCGACCGCTCCTCCCATCTTCAGTTGGCTTTCGGACTTGTGTCCGCACGACGCGGAACAACGGGCTTTCATTCTCGGATGGGCTATTGCCCTGTATTACGCGATCTGTGAGTCAAGGCCATGGTTCTGCGAGGAGACAGAACACTGACGCCTGAATTTGACGCAGCTTCTTGGAGTCAAGTGTACATTTGGCCCGCAAGAGAGGCTCCGCACTACAAGGCGGGCTGGAAAGTCTCCATTGGCTTGTGGATTCTGGTCATAATCCTGCTTTGCACGCTGCGCTTCATGGAGTTGAAGGTCCTAAGGTAAGTATGATTGGCATTCTACGTTTGAGTTCTGTTGAACCGTTTGCTTGTTTTAGACCTCGCAACCTTCGCATAACTGAGGAGAAGGAGGCTGAGGCCATCGCGGCAGCGGCAGAAAGTGGCGATGCGCCGGAAAGATTGTATGCGATCAATTCGGACGACGTGGACAAGGACGACTATGATCAGAAGAACGATCTGGACCGCAAAGACAAGACCGTCGTCAAGGTGCTATCTGCTTCGTGAGACAGATGTGTTGGACCGTCTCATAAGCTTGAAAATTGGTTGTACAATCGGAACAATCTGGGAGTTGTAATACAAGTTATATACATTTCGTCGCGAACCAACAGGGATGTGCTTACTTACGAGCGCCCGGCCTGGAGCCATTCAGATACGTAGCGAGTGGATTGATCCTTGTTGAGGTTCCGCTGACGCACATCCTTCGAGCGCGCTGTCCAAGGGCAAAAATCGAGGAATTAAAAGGATGACAGTAGGTTCTACAGAAGCCATTGGAGGTCGTTTCAGCTGACATCGTCTCCTGCTGCGAAAACATTCAGGGTTATTGGCCAGCTCTCTGTCAATTGGCCTTTTAGGGGATCACAAGCTATATGTACATGCGAAGCTGACGCGCGATCAAGGCAAGGGTGAACTTCGCTGACTGCGACCCGTTGGCCGTTGGTCGGTAGCTCACTTTCTTTAGTGGCCCGAAATTGCACTAATATAGGGCAAACAAGTCCTAGCGTTCCAAACTTTGAGCGATCCAGGCGATCTCGCAGGCTGTGCCATAATACAGTAGCTAGAGCGGAGAGCGACGGATCACGGAACAACAAGGGTGTGCTAGCTGATGTGCTAACGCTGCTTGGAAATATTATTGTTGAATCAGCTTTTGAATCGCATTCGAGACTTACCCCCAGGACAGAGTCACATCATCTGTCGTGCATCTTCGGCAACCTACAGTCGAGACCATCGTATCGGACAGGCTCCTACTAGCATCCTACTCTTGCGACGAGCCAGCCGCGTCGCGCCATTCAAGGACAATAGAAAGAACCTGCACCCCTGCATCATCAATCGAAACCTCCCTCGTTTCCTCCGCCCCGAGGCCGATCACTCGCCCCAGCCGATAGCTGTGACCGACGGCTCACAGGATTGTGGCTTCTCGCGAAGGCGAACAGAAGGGAGGGGAGTCGCCTTCATCCATCACATCATCGATACCTTAGACGGCCGGCGCCCTTGAAATAGCACGGCTATGACCTGGCGGGCCCAAGGAGGATATCTCGCTTGTGCATAGGTGGAACGTCTTCCAACATTCTGCCAGCATCGTGAGTGGTCTTGGTATCCAACTTTGAAGAGATCTTAATCATAATTGCTCGGTGAATTTTGTATCTTCAGCTTGACGATTAAGCAATGGCTACCGTAGAGAGCCCCTACTCTCGACCACAACTCCATCTACGCACGTCTTCAGACCGGAAGTTTCCTGTCATGGCAGATCGTATCCTTGCGGTTCGTTGTTGGCAGATTTGCGTTGAAAACCGTTTTGGCTGACCTGTTGCATTCGGCGATATCAACAGGGGCAGAAACCGTTGGCACAGCCTTTGCCCTCGACGCCTCAGGTCGATCACCACCAGTCGACCCTCTACGGATCATACGACACGCATCAGCAGCACTCCACTTTCCCTCCGCAACAACAGCAGGCGTGGCAAGCGCCATATCAAGGAATGGTGATTGCCCATAGCCCGTCTTTCGAGGAGACGCGATCCTCCACGCCTCTAGAAGCCCAGTATGCTGGCAACCGTCTACGAACATCCTCAGGGACCTCATCAAGTTCGGCCAACGTGCCTCCGGCCGCCGTAGTCGCTCAACCGTATCATCCTTATCGTCGGCAGCCTGGTAACATGAAGCGATCAAGATCTAGCGATGGGGATCTATCTGCAGGTGCCAGAGCAGCAGGCTCAGTCCCAGCTTCTACGGTAGTGCCTCTGGATATACCGGTTGAATCGAGGAGGCCATCCGGCACCGTGATACAGACACCGAGAACCGCAGAGCAGTACCGTGAACGCCCAAGAGTGGAAAGCAATGAGAGCACCGATTCCAGAAGCAGCGTCATCGAACACGCCAACGTCGGGATGACGGTGCGAACGGGAAGGATCCCCGTACCGAGATTGACGAGCGAAATGGAGGAAATGCAATCAGCACAGTGGCAGACGCAAAGATCCGTATCTACTCCTGTGTCGACAACGAAATCAACAATCGGAGGAGAAGCTGATGCTAGGTCAGCCGGCAATCAGACATCCAAGACAGCGTTTGATGCGACTCACAAACGGCAGTCCTCGTCTACAAGCAGCGTTGGGGCAATGGTGCATCCGACTCTCAATCAGAGCGGTATTTCCAGCTTTAACGCTGGCAATTCGGTATCAACACCCCCGCAAGTTATCGCTACTTCGCCAGCCAAAATCCCACTCGCTCCCGTCATTTCTCCAGAACGCCCCACGAGAACTCTTAATGTTAAACCATCCTCCATGTCACCAGGAAAGGCCGAGAGCTCTTCGGGTAGCGGAGGCCTGAAGGGACGTCTGCAGCGCGCATTGAACAAGAGTTCGGACAAGGACAAGACCACCGGTCTCATCATCTCGTCGCCGATAGGGGAACCTCGACAGAGTGGCCTGACACCGTTGAGGTCCGCTCCGGCTGGTCTGCCAGGTCTTCCTCCGCCCTCTACGAGATCAGTATCCAATCCTCAACAGACACAATCACAGTCGGGATCACAGCCGCATCCTGGACTAGGATACCGCCGACCGAGTAACTCTAGCTTTGCGCCAAGCTTTATTGAACCTTTGAATGGCAATGCTGGAAAGGGGAAACGTAACTTATTCAGCATGCGGAACGCCTCGACCGACAACATTTCCATAGGATCCACCGTCTCCTCTGCAAGTATGATGATCCGGAAGATGGGCGCGTTAGGGAAGCTTGCGCGAAGGAATAGGTGGGTCCCGATGAAATTCATAAAACTCTGGCTGACAAAAGGCATCCTTAGTATGGCTGGGATATCGAGAATATTCAAGAACCGGGATGATGAAGATGGAGTGATCGTGCCAGAACCCAAAATGGAGGATCATGCGTTTGCGGCCGGAAAGCCGAAGAAAGACAAGAAGAAAAAGAAGAGCTTGTTCGGTGGATCCCGAAGCCAGTCCGCAGACTCGACATCCAACTTCGCCTCTGCCGATGCGGCTGCAGCAGACGGACAGATCGCGGAAGACCTGACGCCAGCCGCTAAATTGGCTCGACAGCATACACTTCGTACGAAAACAGAAGAAGCCAGGAAGGCAGCGGCGGCAGCCAGGGCAAACCGGCAAATGCCTCCTGCCGCAGCGTACGGGGATGAAAGCACGGTGCAAAGACAACGCTCCGAGCATTCCGTCGATGATGTGGACGCCGTCGACGCAGTTGCAGCCCAGCTCTCCCAGTTTTCACTTCAAGGGGAAGACAGCCAGAACGTACCCACGGAGAATGACCAATACGGAGATGCCCCTGAGGTTCTCGAAGACCGCACTGGCGTTTATGATGAAGACGAGGTCTCAGTGTATGGCGATATGAGCGAAGATGACGGGGAGTATGTGTGGGGCAGGTCATATCGCGATCGCCATGCAGTTCCTGTTAGGGGTATTCTGAAGAGTAAGTTTCCGCCTTGAAACGCATGTCAATAGTTTTTCTCACATGCAGAACACCAGGAGCGGCCACCCACGATTCGATATCTCGTCTCGGTCCTCCGCCTCAATGGCCACGACCACGAGCAAAGTCCTCAGAGAATGCGGATCGTCAAGAACCTGGACCTCTCTCAAAACTTCCTTCGCAAGATCCAGACAGTGTAGATGGGAGAATCGACAGAAATGCTTCAGCCTACGATCCTTTCTCGCAATCGTTCTCGCCTTTCGAGAGCAATATTGATCGTGAACCTCTGGCGGATCGACTGAATTTTCCGTATTCTAATCCTGGTATGAACTCCTCCGCTCCCGTTCTGGCTGGTATGACCCTCGACTCCCGTCCTGGAGCAAAACCTCAACGTTCGGTAACCTCGCCTCCCGTCGAAAAACGAAATATCAATTGGGCGCCCGAGTGTGCCATTTACCATACATTCCATGCGGAAGTGTATGACAGGAGGAGCGAGCCGGCGACATGTAACCGCTTGACGCCACAGTTGGCACAGCAGATCAAGGACGAGCTCAACGGTTTCAAATTGGAGGAAATGGATGTCCATCCCGCTTCCAGAATCAACACTCATTTCTTGTAAGTTGACACATCGTTATCGATACCCCTGGATCATACCTGACCGTTTGACGTTCCTAGCGTATAATCAAGATCCGTTCAAGTAAGAAACGGAGCACATCGTCGTCGTTTGACACAGCTGCGCTGTCGTCTGCGATTGTCAGCAGTTGTAGCTCAAATAGTTCACGAATCACGCCATGTCCACGAGCCCAGACCGCGGGAGTAGGAATTGTAGCAGTCGTCGCGGCAGCCCGATGTATCGCTGTAAATTTCTATACAGAATGGCTCCGCTGTAGCTGAATCTTTGCATCCTAATGAATATTCTCGGCAATCTGGTTGTCAATCCTGGAGACATGCATCGCACATATAATTACTGGAGGCCAGCTGACTTCAGGGGGTGAAGCCAGAATGGTAAAGACAGTAAGTGGGTATAGCAAGTACTAGTAAATGACTTCCGATATCGCAAATTAAGGGCTGTGGAAAGCGTGGCGCTTCGCCCCACTTGACTCGTGGGAGCCTGGTACGAGCGGGACGGTTCCTCCCGTGCACTTGGTGGTGTGTCAGATCCCATCATATCAACAGAAAGGCCGCTGTATGCTCCCTGAACATTTTTCTGAAGGCGATGAGCAACCCCCTCACCTCCGTTGACCAATGCTGCTTCTTTGCATCTTGAAACAAAACTTAATCATAAAGACAACAAGCGGAGCGGAGGGCAAGATTATGGGCTATTCTTTCAGAAGAGGATCAAGTCCGGGCCAAGAATTGGAGGACAGAGTCATCGTAGGATGCGATGATGTGCGGTTGTAGTAAAAGATTCCTGGTGCACCCGCCGGACAGCCTTCCTTTCGTTATGTCGACCGTTGTCATGCTGCGGAGACTCTGGACCCAGCAGCGATTTACCTTGGCAGCCTTTGAAGGACTTCCAATTGTCTAGAACATCCGGTCGTTAACCTAGCGGGTCCACGGAAATGTGCGATGCAGCGGGGTGACGCTCTTCCCGGTTCGTAGTGGTCGCAAAGAAATTGCCAAGTACACACGCTCGTCACCCATCCTTTGTGCAAACTCAGCCTTTCAGGAGCTCGGGAGGGGAGGGTGGCAAACGCTTTCCCTTGATCGCTGAGGGAACATGATTTTCTTTGACGATTGAGAAGTATTATAAGGACACGATACCCTGCTACGAGACATAGCGCCCTGAAGGCTTTGCCTTAAGCCCTATCAGTCGTCCTGGATCAAGCCAATCGCAGGCCCGCGTCCACCCAACCCGTTCCCCCAAAAGCCAAACAATCCTCCCAGGCACGTAATGGCATCCAAGAAGTACACGAAGGCAGACCTTCTCGTGTCGATCAGGAATTTTAAGGCAGATAGCGGTGTCACGGAATGCCAGATACAATTTGATTTCGGGCAACACGACAGCCGGAAGTTGTCCGAAAGATTGTGGTCACAAAGACGCAATCCCATCTACAAAAGCCTGCTCAAGAACATACAGCAGAAGGTGGACAACGTACAAAGTGCGGCGGGTATGCTCGAGCATGAGTTCATGGGTAAGGCAAACGGTCAGCGAGCAGATATCGAAGGGAAACGCAATCGACTCTATGAGGCCATGATAGGTCTCCTTGACGATCCATACTTTGCTTCGAACTGCTTGCCTGAGGAAGATGAGGTGCGGCGATGGATGGAGAAAAATCTCCTTGACGTCCTCTTTGATCCTCCTGCACCGGAGCTGTCTTCGACGGAGGTTGCGGCGAGGTTCATATGTGAAGTAGCGGGTACAGTCGGTCTCGGAGCGAAGTCTGTGGCGGAAAGTCTGTGGGGCTCTATCGTCACCCACAAGACTGAGAATTCAACTTCAAAAGAAGCTTCTCTGCGAGATGATACATGGATCGGGCAAGCCGACCAAACATCAGCCACCTCGACATCGCTCAGCTGGAAACCTAGCCTGTCGCATAGTGCAGATCCATCGTCAGCGACGCCTACCCTCAGATTACGTAGGAAACCTTGAACAGAAGATCAAGCCAAGGCTCCAACAAGGACAGGCAACGTAGGATCAGAATGATCGTGAGTTTGCCCTGGTGCAATGGTGTTGGGGATTTCATAGTCTGGTCATCGCGTTCTTCGTCTGCTGTCTCGTGGAGAATCCTCTGCCTACCTTGAGGACGACAAGGCGAGCCAGGTTGTGGCTCCATGGTGCAATGACGTTTGCGAATGAATCCTCGAAGTGTCAGAAGTCATGCGCAAAATACTAAAACCACCGGCGAGACAATTATGACCTGTCCTCGGAAGCGCTTGCACTTTCACGTGGATACCTTACCTACACCCAGTATGTTTGTAGTCATATATATGCGGCCCTATACAGTCATTTACGCCTAGTCGAATTCCAGTAGCTGTTCAAGTTGAGCCCCTAAAGCTCAAGCTAGTACGAGTATGTTGTCGATAACAAGCCAAGTTGTCAGATTCGCCACCACTATCACTGAATTGCTTCCGTAGGGGCGATCGACGCCGCGAAGGTACACAATCAAGTCTCATCAGGGTACACTTGATTCTTATTGTCTCCAGCAATACTGTCCTCCTCTTTAATCCCTTTATCCTCCGTGTCACCTCATAATACCATGGACTTCTTCGCAGACGACAAGTTCGCATCTGCAAAACCAAAGAGCGTAACAACCCGCAAAACCGTGGTCGTCCGCCCACCACCGCGTCCAGCTACATCTCGTCTTCCTTCGTCTGATCACGCCTCAAGTCCCCTGCCGAGCTGGATCAAGAGTTCAGGAAGCCGAGGTGGATCACCGGCAGGGACTCCCAACAAGAGGAGAAGAGTGGCAGAGGAGGAGCCGGCGCGAAAGAAGGCGGCGAAAGTCACCAAACCGGCTGGGAAGAAACGACCGGTATCATCCGCAACGTCCTCGTCTGAAGATGAATCTATTCCAGCGCCGCGAGTCTCGTTAAATGAATCTGCAGCGGAGTTGGTGCAGCCGCAACTGCAAGAGTCGTCGCCAGTTACCCGTCAAGTCTTTCGTTCAAATTCAATCTATTCGGATACCCTGAAGCAACATCCAGCAGGCACGTCTACGGGATGGAAGGGCTACATTCCATCGACATCGATTGTCGCTTCGCACTTGGGAAAGTACCGTCCATGTCAGTTCATTAGATGGGCAAGCGAGTAGAAGCTGATTCGCTTGGCACCGCAGATTTCATGCAAGACGGGTTTGCCATCACGGATGATGTTGCGCCCGAGGTTGAGCTATGTTATCCCGCCTATGGTTGCTCAGAAAGGTGTGCATTGGCCATGCTCTTTTTGCGCTCTGCTGATCTGTCGTCTTGATTTCGCTCATCCGCTATTCCAGGTTCCCGCTTATTGTGCCGCGTACTACGAACGAATATAATCCCATCGAAGACCTGAAATCCGCCATTGAAGCCATGATTCTGGGTAAGTCAGGTTTGACACTCGTTCATTCTTGATGCTCATCAATTATCAAAGTCTACATTCCTCCAGCCCACGCTCAGACTTTTGGCCGAGACGAATTGATGGCTCACAAACGGCTCCTTGCGATACCAATCACGCACCACCATTCCGCATCCCCGCGCGGCTCAGCCTCACCATTTCCACATTCCATACCATCGCCAGCGCCAGGTACACCGACAAGCGCAGGCACCATCAAGCCCGAGGAATCCATCTGGCGGGCTCTGCAGCGCGGATACAACCGACAAATCGGTCCGCTCTTCCGTTCCGCGGTCGAAAGATTCAATACGACGCTGTGCGCGATTCGACCGGATATCGCGGCATATCTCGCTGAACCGGAAGCGTGGCAAGGTCAGCTGACGGTGCAGATGTGGCAAGGGCTGTGTGAACTCGTGGGCGGGCAGTGTTATCAACGTGTTGTTGGGCCCGAGGTGGGGAGTGTGCATGAATATGAACCATTCAGTGATAATGTCTACGGCGAGTTGGAGCCAAAGTGAGTTCGGTGCGGCGCGATTTCGGGACGAACGGCTGACTCGAATGCAATAGATTCATAGCGAAAATCCTGCGGGAGAATCCACTGGGACCGAAGAATGTCTTGTGAGTCTGGTTAAACCAAGAGAAGGAACCGCTGCTCACAGCAATCGCTGCAGCGTTGATCTAGGATCAGGAGTCGGAAATGCTCTAGTCAACGTGGCTCTACAGTCAGTATCTCGTTGCGTTTCTCTCGGCTGCCAAGCTAAATCCCGAGGATATGAACAGAACGTCGGCAGCGAGCTACGGGACAGAGAGCATGCCCAATCCCGCCAGGCTGGCGACGGCGCAGATCGCCGAAGCCAAACGAAGATGGGCAATGTGGGCTCTGAGAGGAACGGACGATTGTCGAGCGTATGAAGCCGATTTCTGCAAGCATGAAAAGACACGCAAGGCGCTGCAGGTGGCGGATCTGGTGGTAAGTTTTCACATATCAAGTCAATGGGGTGGTGTTCATCACAATAAACAGCTCGTGAACAATTATGCGTTTACACCTCCGCTGAACGACCAGTTGTCGTTGTTATTCCTTGACTTGAAGGAAGGCACCAAGATCATCAGTCTGAAGCCATTCGTCAGCGAAAACTTTCGCCTGACCGAGCGTACCGTAAGCCCCGCCATTTTGCCTTGATCCGAGGAATCGAATTGACCATCTGTCATAGGCGACATCCCCCTTGGCGATTCTCAAGATGAAAGAAAAGGCGTACACAGAAGGCAGTGTCAGTTGGACGAGCGAGTAAGTGCCTGTGGCAGTGATGTACGGTGAAGCGAGCTGACGGCGCCCTTTGTATAGAGGCGGAAGATACTTTGAACATACGATTTCACGAAAAGCAGTCGAAAAGTTTTGGAAGGATCAGGTGGGACGATCGTCGCGTGCCTCGAGAGCGCGATGATTCGGGCTCACGGCGAGACGAGAGAAGTAGAGCGTCGAAGATGGGTTGAGCCGTCGGGCGGTGCGCGGTGTCGCTGACAGTGCAGTGGCGAGAAACATAGTCATGATCATTGGCCGCTCTGGAAAGTCGAGTATGGCGGTCCGCTGGTGGACGCGACGCCAGATAAGCTAGCTAGCGATTTATTTGCCGTAGAACTCATTACCCAGCTACACCTTCCTCCGGGTGTAGTATAGCATGATATACCGATCTCGCATTATGCCGTACCTTCAGAAGATTTGGTTACGCATGGGAGTATGTTATCGCGTCACTAGACACCTCGATTTTAGATGTCATCTCTTGCCTGCCATACAGACGTCGCCCTGGTTACAAGATTTGTCAGCGTGGACCCATGCCCTGCATATTCCCACCCATCATCCCGCCCATCCCCCCACCGGATGACCCCGGCCGCTGTCCCTGGCCGCCCTGCTGCGACTGCATCCTCTGCTGATACAGCGCCGTCTGCATCTGCATGATCGCGCGCGCCTGATCGCTCGACATCCCACCGCCCGGTCCGGTATTACCGGCGTTGGGGAACCCCTGGGCGGCGAATTGCGCCATGACGTGCGGCGGCAGGCGATTCGGCATGTTTGGGCCTTGTCCTGGCGGCTGGGAAAGCGCGGGCGAAGCCGTCTGTTGTGGCTGCTGCTGCTGCTGCTGCTGCGCACGTTGCTGAGCAGCAAACATGTTGAGCGCGATCATCTGCTGCGGCGTCATGCCTTGTTGACGAAGGTATGCCGCCGCGGCCGGGTTCAGGTTATTCGGTAACCCCATCGGCGACCCCGCGGGTCCCGTCGAGCCTGGCGTTCCGCCCGGTATTGAGCCAGGCGTGAGTGCCTGTGAGCGCGCCTGCTGCGCCGCGAGCATTTGTCGTTGCAAGATATGCTGCTGCTGTAGCCGGGCCTGGGCGAGCATATCCTCTGAAGGGGGCGGCGGCTGATTCATTCCCGGCTCCTCAGGCACTGGCATCGAAGCGCCCATCGGAGGCGGCTCGAAGCTCGGCGGCGGCGGTTGACTTGCGCGCTCGGGAAGACTGGTGGAAAATGTCGCGGGTGTAGGACGGGTCATGAGGTGTGGCGAGGTCGAAAGCTTGACGCTCGGATTCGCCGCGGCGGGCGATTCCGCAACGGGCGGCGGGACGCTCCCGCGCGTGATACTGGGCGAGGGTGCAACGGGCAACGACGCCGTGTGTACCGGTGGTGTCGGATACACCGCGGGCAATGGCGGAGGCGCCATGCTGCCCCTGCCTGAGGACGTCGGTCGCGTCTGCACGCGCGGACTTGTTGGCTGCGGTGGGGCACGAGAGGCGGTGACGTCTAGCCGTGGGAGGACGGGCGGGAGCTCGATGGGCGATTTTGGTGGCGATCGAGTGGATTGGTAGTATAGTGCTGATCCACGGTCGACTTGGTACCTAGGGATTCCCCGTCAGCTCTCCACCTTGGACGCAAAGGGACGGCGCTCACATCTCGGTATTGTCGTCCCACTGGGGTCCCCGCTGTTTCCGCGCCTCGATCAAGAGGTGATTCCTACGCAGCCATCAGCCGTCAAGACTCATCCGCCATCGCGGTACGTGGCGCGCACTGACCACCAACTACTATTCCCCAACGCAACGCCCACCTCGCGCCTCCTTCGCCTCTCCGCCTCGGGCCCCTCCTCCTTTTCCGCCTCCAACCCCGATACATTTCCACCTCCCGTCCCCGTTACCGTCCCCGTCCCCGCGGCCGCCGCCGCCCTCGCCGCCGCCAACTGCCCAGCCTTGGCCTCCCTCGCCGCCGCCGCCGCCTTTGCCTGCCAATGCCCCGCCCACCGACCGGTCCCCCTCCCGCGCGCACGTCCGCGCATACCCTTCCCGAGCGGATGGTGCGTCGCCGGGAGAGGGGTATCGCTTAATGAGGAGGGCGTCGCTTCGCGCGCTTCGGGTGTCGGTGGTTTTGGTGGTGGTGGGGAAGCGGGGGAGATTGGCGGCGGGGTGGGATCGCGTGGTTTTGGCGCCGCGGGTGGCGGCGGGGAGTCGAGGTCTTTGCTGGCCTTTGGGTCGACGCATAGCTTGGCGCCGCGGCGCGCGGCGAGGCGTTTGGCGAGGGCGACAACGCGCGGAGCGTAGTGCGCTCTCGTCAGCGTTGGCGGCGTGTCATCGTTCTCGCGCTCGCCCTCGCGCGGACTCTGCACGGGCTCGTGGAGAATCTCCCCGTCTTCCACTTCCACTTCCACTTCCAC
Source organism: Naganishia sp. PT2105A-2 (assembly GCA_023628115.1). Lineage (NCBI taxonomy): Eukaryota > Fungi > Basidiomycota > Tremellomycetes > Filobasidiales > Filobasidiaceae > Naganishia > Naganishia sp. PT2105A-2. The sequence goes on along the minus strand of JAMALG010000083.1, from coordinate 28,461 downwards.
TTCCGCCTCTTCCTTCCTTCCCCGCTTGATCTCCTCTTGTTCTCGATCATCCCACCACTCCCTTCCGATCCTCTGCGCATCGGGCAACTCGCCCGCGGCCCATTGTGATGCGGCGATATCGACGACGGGCGCCAAGCTGGGGAGAAGGACGGCGATCGTGCCCGGCGCTGTGAGTGTTGTGCGACCGTCGGGTGTGCGTTGTGGGATGTCCGGCAGAGCCGGGTATGGTCGGTATAGGTAGACCATTTTGATGGGGATCCTGCGCTCCTCCCTCACCGTGTCGGCCGAGGAGAGCTGATCGTGCACGTTGGGAGGGATCGCTGGTGAAATGAAGCGAAGAGGACGATGCATGTCGTCGAGTCGAGTTGCGGATCGCGGGCTCGGCGGACGGAAATCTACGGTACAAAAACACAGACTTTTGACAGTAAACTTGTAATGTTTGGTTGAATTCGAGGCGCGCTTGTAGGCGTACAACCAGCCAGCTCGCTGGCTCTGGTGCGGATACAAACAAACGCTCGACTCTGAAACACGTAGCAGCCAGCCAGCCAGCAACGAGCTTTGAGCATCCCTGCGTGCGTGCTCCTTCCCACTGCTTGAGGCGTGATGGTACACTTTGAGGTGTGCAGATCTCGCAGAAAAGAAAGAAAGAAGCGGAATCGATGGGGTGGCAACAGGCTCCGACGTGTTGGGAGAAACGTACAAATGTGTGGACGCCCGAAATCAGCGAGGGAGGCTTGAGGCATTGTTGAGGGTGATGAGGAGAAAGGAGGCGCTGTTGAGCGATGACACCGAGACGGAGGATCAAACAGGCGCTCAATACCTCGAGGCGAAGCACTCCAGGTCGTGTTGCATGTAACACCGGGATTGTCCTCTGAGTATTCACGACTAGACATGTTCAATCAAGTAAAGGCGAATCCTCGAGAAAACACGTCATATCGGGAGTCTGCGATTCTCGGGAATGACCGACGGCGACGCATGGCGGTTGAGCGTGTTTCTATCTTTGGCAGTTCCGTATCCCGTCATGAGGGCACAGTTGCGGGTATATTACCTCTATCAGTGTCATTCCAAGAGACCATCTCCTCACCGCCCGCAACATTCCAACATGCGCTGGCCGATCGTCGCCTCGGCGCTCGCCGCCTGCGCCTGCGCCGCCGCCGCCGCCGCACAGGTGCCGCTCAACCCGCTCCGACCGGCGCAGGAAAACGTCCTCCCCGGCGCAGCCCTGAGCGCCGATTCGCAACTCACGCTTGCGTCCGTCGGCCCGGAATTTATCGAGCTCACGCATGCGGCGTTTCCTGTGAGCTTGCAGTACACGCGTGATGGCCGTCCGTTGAGGCTGATCTCTCTCGTTCAGACTCACAAGGTAAAGATCAAGGAGACCACCGGATGGTGCGACCCGGACGTCCGTTCCTACTCGGGCTACATCAACACGGGACACGGGCGCGACCTCTTCTTCTACTTTTTCGAGAGCCGTTCCGATCCGGCCACGGACCCGGTCTTGACGTGGATCAACGGCGGTCCCGGCTGTTCCTCCTCCCTCGGCCTCTTCATGGAGCTCGGGCCGTGCACGATCGCGGATCCGGGGCATATCAACGGCACCAAGCGCAACCCCAACTCGTGGAACGACAGGGCAAACGTCATCTTCATCGAACAACCGATCGGCGTCAGTTTCAGTTATGGAAAGCACGGCCAGACGACGTCGTCGACCGAGCAAGCCGCCGTGGACATTCAGGCGTTTGTCAGTATCTTTTTCCAGACGTTCAACGAGTTCCACGGAAGGGAGTATTACATGTCCGGGGAATCGTACGGCGGGAGGTACTTGCCGCTCTTTGCGTCGGCCATTCTCGACGGGAACAAGGCGCTGATCAAGCACGGGCTGGAGCCGGTCAACCTAAAGGGTGTCCTAATTGGTAACGGCTTGACGGACCTCTGTGAGTGCTTGTCACCTCCTCATGGACCCCTCACTGATCTCAGTGCAGACACCATGCTCCCCGCCTACTACACCTACCAATGCGCCAACCTCCCCTCCCGGCCGGGCCAGGAAGCGCCCATCAACTCGATCGAAAACTGCGTCAAGATGGCGCGGACGCTGCCGATCTGCGAGGAAATGCTCGAGCGCGAGTGTCTCTACCGGTCGGACAAGGATGCATGTTTCGCCGCGATGGGTTACTGCGCGACGGTCGTCTCGACGCCGTTCTTCGATATGAAGCTGAATCCGTGGGTATCGATCGATCCGGTTGCCCGAGGCTGTTGTCCCCCCGTCCGACTGACCGTTCCCCCTAGGTACGACATCTCCATGGCCTGCACAGAGGCTGAATTGGCAGACGGCTTGTGCTACGGCGAAATCACCCACAACATCACCAAGTACATGGACTTGCCCGAGCTGCGCGCCTTTCTCGGGGTCGATGCATCGGCGCCAGCGCACTTTTCCTCGTGCAGCAACAAGGTGTACGCGGCGTTTGACGCGAGCCTCGATGAGTCGCACAAGACGTGGCTGTACGTAACCTCCCCCGCTTGGTGTGGGTGTCCTTTGGCTGATCACGGAAAGCCAGGCACCTCGCTGGACTGCTCGAGAGGAACGTCGAGATCCTGATCTACGTCGGAACCAATGACTGGCAAGTGTCGCGGGGGCCCGATGCGATTGCCCGTTCTAAACGACCTTGATTTGATAGGATCTGCAACTACATTGGAAACCAAGCCATGGTGGAAAAGACCCTGCAGTGGTCAGGCAAGGAAGGCTTCGGCGCCGAGTCGATGAGGACCTGGACGGTGGATGGACACAAGGCCGGCATTACAAAGAGTCACGGTCCCTTGACGTTTGCTACAGTCTACGGAGCGGGGTAAGTCTTGTCTGTCTGTCCATGCGGGGCTGTATTTGACTGTCGGGTTTGGTCTGAACGATCAGTCACATGGTGCCGTATGACAAGGTGAGGCTTCCCTCGCCGCTTTTCCATCGTCTTTGTCGGCCTACTGACCTCTTTCTTCCTCTACAGCCCAAGGAGGCCTTGCAGATGCTCAATACCTTCCTCAGCGAGGGAGGCGCCGCGTTGTAAATTAGGTTCAGCAGGTGTTCCCAAACAAGACAATAGGTTAGCTTGCGCTGGGGAGACCATCGTCTCACTGTGCGGACGGAGACGTCTCGTAGCATGCGTGTCAGTCTGCAGAGCTGTCTGTCCACGGCAATCTATGGTGGACAGTCCCGAACCATTGCCACGTCCGTGCCCTACTCCGCAAAAGGAAAACGATAAGATTTTCGACATGTCGAGCTACCAAGCGAGAGATGCATGAGAACGGTCTCGAGCTCGCCCTCCTCAGCCGCCTCCTCGCCAAGTTGTCGTGGCAAGCGGTCTGACAGCTCGTCTATGCTGTCGTTTCATTTGCTGTTAGCCTCCCTCATCTCCTCGTCTTGGCAGGGTTTCAGACGAGACAGCACATCTTATAAGCACAGTCTTTACGAAGTGCCATAGGTTATGGATCGAAAGCAGCCGGAGATCCATCCTCATCCGAAGCCTCGTTGCCGAAGATTGGTGTTGGCCAGATGGAAAGAGCAAACCGATATGTCGTAGCAGCGGTCGTCGAAGACGGTCAAGGCAGAAGTCTATCCCCTTGCGCGCTTATCAGTATCATTACTAAGGCCAGGCAGGAACCGGGAAGCGCCAAGTCGGATCGGATAACGTCTGCTGTAAGCTCCTGCAGCTGTACAGTCGAATTGTTCCGACACGATATGGCCATTCCCTTCCGGTGCAACGAATATCGCCCGGGTTGCGGAATTGCTTGTGGTTGTTGTGCTGTCACTCGAAGCCTTTGCCGGGGCCCTCGGCATATATCGCGTGCGCGAAGGAAAGCATCCTCAACGACTTCGTCAGCAACTATAGACGACCATGCGCCGAGGATCCCAGCCATCCCCAAGAACATCCACTTCAGAATGGGTTCCCCTGACTGCATCGTCGAGTGTTATGCCCATGGTCGCTAGTAGCGACGCGCATCAGCATCAGCAGCTCCAAGAGCAATTCGAAAGGCCAGGAATGTCGACCACACCTGTTCCCAAGGACGAAGCCTCGGAGATCGGTCAAGCGGAACGAGTTGGGATGGCAGACGAGAGTCGTTGGAGAGCAGGGGAAACGAACTTTCGCGGAACGACAACATCGCCGACCGTAGCAGATGCCTATCCCTTTGCCGCAGGTGGATCCACAAGCTACGACCCATCACCGATGAAACGCTTCTTCCGATCGAAACCTGCCCGGAATACGGCGCTCGTAGCGGTTGTCCTGATTGTCCTGGCATCCTTGCTGCACGCAACACAACCTGAAATAGTGGATCATGGCTACCGTGTGTTGAGTAATGCCGTTTATAGGAACATGGGCTGGAAGGAGAAGCAGGAGATGATCAGTCTCGATGCCAGGTTGAGGGATTTGCTGGACAGACCAGCGTTGGACCAATGGCAATATGAAACGCTCTGCCGCCATGGATGTCCATTCTACACTTACAGCAGAAATAGTAGGTCGGAATCCCCGATACGAATGTATATTGGCTGACCAGCCTCTGCGGGTGATAGCCTACTTCTACCATGATGGCAAGGAAAGTCAGTGGGAAGCGATCAAGAAGGACGACGTGCGGCGATACCGAAATGCGATGATTTCTCATCTCAAAGATGTCGAAGCAAGCGGGGATCATTTGGTGTGGACGCCGGACTATTTGAAGGATCGCGGAGGAAGCGTCAAGCGAGGAATCATTTTGACAGGCGGGGAAGGCGTAAGTCTCCCTCCAGCGAGTCCATACCTCTGCTCACGCTATCTCCGAACACTCAGTCGACGTTGAAACGAATGCAGATACAGCTCGACATGCTGCGTAACGTGCTCAAATGCGAGCTCCCCATCGAGCTGTATCACTTCCCGGACGAGATGCAGGATCCCGGAACCAGAAAGTTTTTCGTCGACAACTTTGATGTCAAGCTCGTATCGGTAAGGCGTGGTTGACGTCAATTGCTTACAAATTATAGCTCATACGTTTTCACCATAGTACGAAGGCAAACGTCCAGACGGCAAGAGCTGGCGTGAGTCGCCAAACGGCACATTCAGTGCACATACCTAACATGCGGTCTTGCGAATCTAGATATCAAGAATGCGGCTTTCATCACTTCCGACTTTACAGAATTCATCTATATGGACAGCGTGAGTTGGTCGAGCGGCTCAATCTCTGCTGTCTTCTGATTCCACAAACTGCCGACAGGACAACATTCCTCTCGTAGATCCTGCAACCCACTTTGACTCAGTGGAATACAAGGAGAGCGGTTCCGTCTTCTGGCCGGATTTGTACAAGGATCATCGTGAGTCACTGCTTCAAATTGTTCATTGCGTTTTTTCAATGCTCACTCGGGATCCTTGCAGCCGACAATGCGATCTGGCGGATCCTCGGCCGACCGTGCTCAGATGAACATTGGCCTGCTGAGACAGGTGAGCATGCGGATGGAGCAGCCCAAGATCAATGGGACTAATGAGAGCGCTTAGGCCAAGTGGTCTTCGATAAACGAGGCAACGATGGCTTGAATCTCGCGGTATTGCACCTTGCCAACCATATGATTACCAACCAGGAGATGTACGGAGATCTCGGATACGGCGACAAGGATCTGTTCCGGTATTCCTTCTATGCCTTGGGATTGCCCTACCAACAAGCGCCCAAAATCTTTGCGACGACTGGTGGCTTCCAAACGCAGAATGGCGATGATAGCGATGAGTTCTGCGGGCACAGCAGTAAGAAGATGTCATCTTACTATTCTCCAGCGCTGATTTCAACGTTTGTGTTCCGCGCGTGCAGTGATTCAGGTATGTGCTGGTCTTTGCTGGACCTCTTTCCGATTGAGACTGACTTGTCGTACGCGCAGTGGGGAACGACACCCTGGAACAAACGACATGACGCCACCTACCATCCGGAGCCTGCTTTCCTGCACACCATTCTGGCCAAGCACCGCCGCGGCCTGCAACCGGACAAGCTATTCTCCCACCTCATGCGTCCGAGAATCGACAACATTTCCGAGCCGACGCTCGTCCGTACGCGATATGAATTCACAGGAGACTGCTTCAAGATCTTCTTGAAGGGTACAGACGGTCTTCCCGAGTCCGAGAACAGCATGCGCGATGGGCAGGGCGTCTTGACCGAGAGCGTTGAGAGCGTGATGGGCGGCCTCGCGAACCCGGTCTATGTGGCTCTGCGAGATTTGGCACAGACATTTGTCGATATCAACAAGGAGCACTAGGCTGAGGAGGAGACGTCGGCAGGTTCGAGCGATCAGAGTGGGGTTGGGGCGTTTATATTTTCATATGGTAGTCACGGCATCCTATTTGTCCGTTACTCTAATGGGGGAACACGTGTATGTATATCGATCCGGTAAAGAGATCAAGGCCTGTGGCATGATCTGTTCAGCACGACAGCGAATTAGCTAGGCAATCATGATATGCCCTTGTCGGAACAAGTAAAGTCATACTGGGTGGAGTAACCGAGTTAACCTCAACTCTCGCGCACACATGGTGACAATGACGGCCCGAATCGCGCGGTAAATTAGCGCCAAAATCGAAGATCCTCTTCCGGATGCAGTATGAGCCAGGCTGATGAATCCGTTTCGAGAGATGGTCGATTGGCATGGCTGTACGGATTCGTATACACCGTCCATCCCGCTCGTATTGACGGCAGACGCATCGCTCTGCACATCCCCGCGCGTCAGATATCCAACGCAGGACGACGTCGAGGTGTCAGCGCTTTTCGGACCGGCATAATTCTCAGAAACCCTAGACCGATATCGATCGACCGAATGGCTTCGTGGCCCCGCTGAGGCTTTGACAAACAAACACTGTCGTCTCGTCAGGCCGAGAAGCGTACATCTTGAAACTCGAACAACCCGCGGTGTGCTGCGCTGAAGTCTGACGTAGGCCTTCCTTGGTGAGGTGATCGGAGTACAGGGGGAAAGGGAGTCGTAAAAGGAAGATCTTGCGGGACCGCAACGATCCGGCGGCGAGGGCAAAAGTTCGGTCTCGTAGATACCCTGGTGGTATCCATCCGTGAGTCTTCGTCTGATCGGTACTATGCGACGTGTACTGATCTTCGTCAGATCGACTCTGCGCATCAGAGTCTACTGCTATCCTTGAACCTCAGAAGTCTCCGGAAGTAATCCGATTGCTCTCCTGTCGTCCCGACAAAACGTCCAGGACCGCATCCAAGGCAGATTACGCACTAAGCAACTGGCAAACCGCAAAGCAACGTAATGACAGATTCATCAATGCAATCTGGTCAACCGCCAGATTTCGCCCAAATGCAAAACCGGCCCTCGTCTTCCAATGCGAACGGTCAGGCTCAACGCAGACAGGATACCACGTCCTCATATACTTCGATGGGCACGACGCCTGATTTCGAAACACTGCTCAACGAACAAGCCGATGGAAGCAATGGAAATCCAATGAGTGCCGGAGGGATATGGGGAATGGGGGGATTCGACACCTTGCAAAGCCCAATAAGTGGAATCGGCCAATCGATGTTCCAGCATCAACAGTCATCCGCTTCCAGCTTTACTCATCGTCCGCCATCATCTGGAGGAACGCAGAGTCGGAGGCTTTCGGGTAGTGGATCATTGCCGAGAGATCGCAGGAGGAGTTCAGACAATACGGAAGCGCCAAGCGGACGATCGGCGTTCGTGCCAGGCGAGATGGTAAGTGAGACGGTATGAAGTGATGCGGCTTGATTTGATCAGATCTCTACATCATAGACGCCGCAGCAACTTCGTCTTTCTCAACAAAGACGGCAAGAAGAGCAATTCCCCTTGAATGGCGATATTCAGCAGAAGCAGCTGTACGAGTTGCAGACCGGAGCTCACCAAGAAGATCCCCGCTTCCTCAGCCAAGACCGCGTCATGGCTTACCTGCATAGCCAGGGGCTGCTTTCATCTCGTCAAGACAGTTTCCAGGGACAACCGCAAGCACATCTTCGAAACGGCTCCGATAATAGCGAATTCAAGTATGACATGCCGGCCGGGACGGGACCGCTTTCAGAGGCACAGCAAGCGGCCATGTTTCGCGCCATGATGGGGATGCAACAACAGGGACCTCAGCAACGTGTGCCAGCACAGATGGTCGCCCAAGATCCAGGAATCTGGCTCCCGAATGCCGCCGTGGGAGGTGGTCCGAGCCTGCAGAATACTCAGCTGCCTCAACGTCGACCGTCTATCGGTTTGAATGATCTCGAATACGATTACAGCCTTGGTCCATCTACTGCGCCGCCGCTTGTCGCACGAAATGATGCACGTCACATGGATGGGCAGGCGCATTACAGATTCGGGGATTCGCATGGCCGAGGATCAGGAACGCCGCAAACAGCGCCCCATCTGGACCAAGCGGATTCGTACCTGGAGTTGCAACAGCTTCAGCAGATACCCGGAAATCAATTTTCCGTGTATCGGTCGCCGCATATTTATCCTAACAACATTTCTCCTGGCCCTTCACCTTTGCTGGTTCCGCAGCAGATCGTTCCGTTATCGGTAGATGACATGGAACTGCAAGCTCGAGCGATCGCTCAAGCACAATTTCAGGCGCACACGCAATTATCCAGCGAACAAAGCAGTCCCGCTTTTAGTCGATCCGGTTTTCGAAACAGTCTCGCCGTGGAAGCGATGGTCCGACGAAAAAGTCATCAACGAAATTCTTCGGCCGCGTCCTCGTATGCAGGCTCCGTACAAGGCTTGGAAGGATTGGAAGACCAATTTTTATCAGTCACGGGTTTGGGCCAGTTTACCGAGAATGTGGCCACAGGTTACGAAGGGAGCGATTCTTCTGCGAGAGCGGCCAGCGGAATATCCGAAGAGAAATTCGTGAATATGGATTCACCAGAGGAGAATGTTCCGTCCGTTGCGGCTACCAAAAGCAGTACAGCAGAAGAATCCGACACGACCGGAGAGATATCCGCACAAGCAGAACCAGTTTTCGGCATTTGGACTGCTATCGAAGGCAACGAACAAAAGATCTCACAGGGTAGTTTGTGGCAAGCGCAAATCGACTCGAACGAATCAGCTGCGAATTCCGGCTCGACCGCGAATTTCACAGATCAAATACTGTTCGCGGAGCCTTCGCCAATGATGACCACACCAATGAACAGCACGGGCTCCGAAAGTACATCAGCGCAGTTACAGCAATCAGGATCGCAGCGGATGACGTCTCTTGAAACCTCGGGTGCTTCGGAATTCAGCCGAGCGATGTCGGCGATCCGTACTCCTTCGTCTTCCTCGTCCATCTCGGTGCCGAATAATACAGCGCTTTGTGGCGCTTCGAACAGCACATTTCATGCTCCTCCTTCCCGCTCGACTACATTGGATTCCAATGACGGTTTCCCTATGCCGCCATTCCACACGCATTCTGCTTCCTCGCCCGGTTCAGGTGGTAGTCGGTCAAATTCGCCAGTACCGCCTTTCAATCAGCCTCGGCGCGTGAAGACGCTGAGTGGTCCACAAGCCAAGCCGCATTCGCCGCCGCAACTATTCATTCCAGACGGGTCCTCGCCTTCGCCCTCCGTGAAAGCGGTTCCGCTTTTCCCGAGCCGGATGTCGAGCAACCAGGGTGCTGGGCTTGCCGCGCGCGCTGATGCGTCAACAGGCTACACCCATCAGCCGGGTCAGATGACGCTTGGGATTCCCACAGGGGGGAATATGGGCGGACACCCTGGCAGCGGCGCCTTTCTTTCGCCCATCGGTCCTGGTGGGCCTAGCATCAATATTGTCCCCAGCACGCCAACAAGCGGACTGCGGGAAGCACGAGGCATCTGGGAGAAACTTGCCATCCAAGCTCAACAGAGTCAGCGTGCCCAGCATGATCAGCCGAACGCATCTGTTCCAGCTTCCGCTGGCACTATTCCCGCTCCTCAAGGTCTGCCAAGGCGAGCTTCTCACGCAGGCATCTACGTTCCGGTGACTATCAACGAAGGTGCTCCCCTTCCCACTTCAGCGACTGGCCAGGACTTTATACACCGCAGCGATATGACCAACTTACCAGCTCAGTATGGTCTCGCCAGCGATACGATGGTCGTACCACCGCTTCGTCAGCGTACTAGATCCGAAGGAGCTATATCCGCTATGGTTGGTGATAATGCCATGCAGGACCTTCAACAGCAATGGCTTCAACAAGCGCAGTCCGATGTCAGCATTGATCCTCGAATGCTCATGGGCGAATCAACTATGTCTTCCCAATCTTCCACTCCCGGCGTTGGCTTAGCTGCTGGCGATATGCAGGGAATGGTGTATATGGGCGCGCACGATGTGCCAGTATATGTTCCCCGCTACGGCGTCGTGCCCGGTCCCGAAGCAATGGGCGCCAACTTTATCGTCACGAACGACGGTAGACGCCTTTCGTTTGATTCTAGATTTGAAAGAGCTTCCGCTTTGCTGGGTGAACAATCTGGCGATCCCTCGGGAGTGCGACTGGAAGGCGGTCCAGCTGTCAACGTCAAGCAGGAGCAATTCGACGATCTCCTGACATCGATGATGGCGAACCCAGCTGGGCGAGATCAACTCCGAGTATCTGTTGCCGGTCAGCATCGCAGACAGGTCAAAAGCGAAGATTGGGGACGTCCGGCACACGTGGTGGATCCATCCAGGTGAGTAGAGTTCAGCATTGAAAGCATTGCGCTGATGTTATTCCACAATATCAGCCAACAATGGCTTATTCCCGAGCCCCAATCCTCCTCGAGAAGAGGTAGTCTGGCTAGCAGCGGGAGCGGATCGAGAAGCAACAGCCCCTCTCGGCCTCGAGCCTCATCCCCATATTCTCGTCCACCTGTCAATGAAAGCGTACCGTATCCAAAACAGTCGCCTCATGTGTCTCCGGCAAGATCCACGTATTCACTGCAAGATTCCGGTTCCGATGCGAGCGGGAACAGTGGTAGGCGGGGAAGGGGCGCCAAGGTTGTCAACGAAGCCGGGCGGACAAGTTCCAACAAGATACCTAGAGCCAAAGTGACGACTCCGGCGACCGAGGTTGCCTCACGCGGGAGGCGAACCAGTGACGGTCTCTTCGAATGTCCGGTGCCTGGCTGTGGTAGCACTTTTACACGGTAGGTTGAACGTGGCCTTCTGATTGGATATCGCTAAAGTGGTGTGCTGTCCAGGCAATTCAACCTGAAAGGTCATATCCGCTCCCATAACGAGGAGAGACCTTACAAATGTACATTCGAAGGTTGCGATAAAAGTGGGTTCGGCGCGAACGTGAAGTGCTAGAACAATTCCTGATTTCTGCAATCTCAGGCTTCGCACGACAACACGATTGCAAGCGGCACATGCAGCTACATATCGGTATCAAGCCTTTTGTTTGTGAGAATTGCAATCGGACTTTTGCCAGGCTGGATGCTCTCTCGCGTCATCGTAAGCACTCTTCCGCTGAGCGGACATGGAACCTCGCTCATACAGGCCGCTTTCAGATAAAACCGAGTCGGGCGCGGAATGCGCCATGAAGCATCCCCTTCCGACGAATCCGGACGGCAGCTTGATGTCCGAGTCCAAGTACCGCGCAGAGATGGAGAGACGGAAAAAGGCTTCGCAGAACGGCCAAGGATCGTCACTACCTACAGTAACAGAAGGTCGAAAACTGAACCTCAAGATGGAGGAATGAGGCGAATACGCCGGTGCGGAGACAGTATAATGGAAGCAGGTGATCATAATGGACAATAAGAGCGGGGTTACAGGTCGTGTAATGATTCAAAGGCATATATCTCATTATTGCAGCTGTCATGGACGGGAAGCACTCGAGAAACAGGCCGTCAAGGATATGAATGAGGAGCGTGGCTAGGAGTGTAGAAGGCCTCGACCCCTCGTGCGCTTCTTTTTGCCTGGGTCGCGCCAATCCCTGCGCTTTCAACCAGTTTCGATCGACTGAGATATCTTTCAACGTCGACGGGACAGAGCTGGGCACGGCATTGTTATAAGACTCTCTGTCCTCTCTGTTGACGAGCCGTCTCGGGCCTGCTCGATTAAATCCGAGATTATGCCTGTCGCTAATTAGGTTGAGGAGACCGCTAGGCTGTGGGCGGTTGCAGGAATACCGAGAAAACGGGAAGCAAAGACTAAGGTGAGCATTCTTTCTTTGTTCGTTCTATCCCTGTCCTTTTCGGTCCGCGCACCACCAACATCAAACGTATGATGAAACAATTACTCAGCTCACCTCGAGACTGCCAAAAAGGTTGTCATGAGATTAAATCTCCGGAAACAACGCAAATAATTCCATTCTGATTCTTCCACCTGCCTCGTCGCGCCTTTGCTCTCAACCTTTCTGCTGAATAGAGCTGATTGTTTCTTGGTTTCGGCATTATAGTATCAAGCTATTGTGGCTGCTATCGCAGGTACGCTTACGTGGAGTTGTCTTCCCGAGTCGGGTCTCGATGATGTTGTACAGATGAATGCCACGAATACTGCATGTCTAGCTAGCCTGTGGGGCTCAGGTCAATCATCACTCTGTCAGGGTTCATACAATGTATTCTGGTCAATCACCCCCTTGCGCTCGTTCAGCATCGACTAGTCCATCCCGGTCAATCGTGTCTGCCGTCTCGTCGCCCGCGCCTTGCACGAACATCTCTTGATTAGCAGTGTATCAGGTCGCCAGATCTGGCGGAAACCTGTGTGCCGGGGAAAGATGGCTCTACTGTAATGCGAGGGAGGATTATGGCCTGCTCTGCTTCACAACTACCGACTGGAGATCACAGGAGGCCTGAACGATGGCAAGGGTGTGAATAAGCTGGAGTAAATCCGGATCATGGTAAACTCTCGACCGCCCGCAGAGGTCCAATGCAGTCTTTGTGAAGCTGAAGAGGGAGAGCCTACTTACGCTACCATCATGGATGGAAGGCGCTGTTACTGTAGCAGCGATGACGCTCTTTCTGCAAGTGCCTTACCTGCGTCTGTCAAAGTGCCCGTAGCAACCTTGGACAGGAGCTCAACGAGAGCATGCAGCGGGATACTTATATGATGCCCATGGGGCCTGCCAAGTTACAAATGCTAATCTCGTTTCACCTCGTTGTTCAAGGTCGGCACAGCGTCGGTCTCGCTTTTTGTGTCTACAATCAACTCCTTCTCGCGGTCCTCCTCATACTCTTCCCCAGAAGAGACGCTCTCCACTTGGAATGCCTTGTTCTTTCGGTACCGCAGTGACAGGTGTCGGAAGAGGAATGTGAGGAGAATACAAGCGCAGGCGAATGCGATGGGGGCTTTATAACCGATAGGATAGTTGGGAGCGTGCTTGGCAGGATAAAAGACGACTGCGGAATGGAAGATCCTGTTACATTCCCACTATGTTTGGTATGGGTAGAGAGGCTTACTTGACATCCACGCCGACATCGGAAAGACGAATGTGACGGCGAGACCGATCACGATGCCTCGCTCCTCCGGTGTTCTGAAATGTTCTGACATCCATGCCTGAATCGAGGTTGAGGTAAGACAGGCGAATTTTCGGTCATACATCTCGGACTCACGATGAGGATGGGTCCAACAGCACACGAGCAGAAGAGAAGGAAGAAGGCGACCATTTTTGTGGCAAAGGCTGGCGGCCAGATCTGCCAAAAGAAAGTATTAGAATTTGCAATGCGTTAAAGAACGGCTGATGTCGCCTTACAGTGAGGATGATCACACCGATGAGAAGGGTGGTCTACCGAAGCGATGCCATCAGCAATGAATGACAGCACTGGCAAGTGGCGACTGACCTCCTGTACCACAACCCAAGTCGTGTGCCATCCCGTCTTGGAATGGACATAAGCAAACGCCAGCATCGCCAGCAACATCAATGCATAGGCGGGAATGCTGATAGCGTTAATCTCTGCGACGCTGAACCTCTTGCTGCCATCCGCATTCTTAACAGATTTCTTTCAGAGGGATCGCGAGTCAGTGCAAGTAGCGAGGATGGCCAAGATTGACATACGAGGAATAGAACGAACCAGCCATTTGAGTCTTGGCTGAAACTCCAGGTACTATGTAGATTGAATTTGTTAGCGGGGTCAATCATTGCTAACATAGTACACTTACGAATATGCCAAGGCAAACACATAGGTGATTGGGTTCTTGAAGATTCGGCGGAGGAGGCCCCAATTGTAGTTCTGTCCCAGCAAAGCATGGTGCCTTCAGTTAGGCACAGGCATGGTCCTGCATTCTGACACTCACGGCTGACGGTAACCGTTCGGCACGCTCCATACGTCGAAGCGCGATACGGTTGTCTTCCTCTGACATCCAAAAGATCGAGGTCGTACCAGGTGCATCAGGAACCTGTAATAGGAACCGATAGGTAAGGACCAAATTTAAACATATACGCAAAGCGAGGAGAAAACATACCATAAGATACCCAGCACCGGCGACGATGAATGTCATGATGGCATTGAAGATGAACCTGCGCCGTGAGATGGCTTAGTACCTTGTACGTACCATCCAATCAAGGGGCATGACTTACAGCCATCTCCATCCAGCGAGTCCCGATGATCCGTCGAGCGTTTTCGTCAAGCTTGCTTGCATTGCCGAAACAAACATGGCCGAGGCAGGGTACGAAGCGCTGAAGATGACGATTCTTGATGCGACTTCACGAGGAGTGCTGAAAAGTTAAAGAGGGTAAAGTCAGTCGCATTGCAACGTTGAGGCAAAGAGGACAAGACGCACTACCAGTTGCAGAGGATTGAAATGATTCCTGGGTACGAACTCGCCTCGAAGACACCAATGAAGAAGCGGAGAGCGTACATCATTCGGACATCCTTTGCCGCGGCCATTAATGCTGTTGGATAAGCAGTAACATATGTGAGTAACAGTTTGAAACGAGGCTTAAACGACGTGGACTTACCGGTCATGACACCCCACGCCATTTCGTTTGACGGCAGCCACCATCTTGGCCTGACTTTGGTCAGGATAATTTGACAGGGCATGAGGAAGATGGCGTAACCGATCCGGTAATAGATGTCCATGAAGTTAAGCTCATTGTTATCGAGTTTGAGCTGGAGATGAGCAGGGTTAACACATCACCCCAAGTACAGCGGGAGGAGAAAGCCAGACGTACTTCTTCTTTCATCCCCGACACATAGGCGGTTTTGTAATTTGTTCCATCGATCATCTTGGCCTGAATGTTAGCGATGGGGCCGATCAAGAGGCCAAGTTCAACGTACCTTGAGGAGATAAGCAAAGAACGCCCATGTTACCAGGATTGCGTCGAGTTTCCGTACGAAACGTCGTTCTCTCTTTGCATCGATACACGCCGCCTCTGACGACGGTCCCATGTCATGAGAGTCTTCCTGACTCGAGGTCTGTGAACGAGATATTGACTGGACCATGGCGGGGAAGGAAAAGTGGAAATACGTGAAGGAGACCAGGGGAAAGGGATGCTCAGACGGGTATCTAATCTGATAAAAGGTCCTTATATGGCAGAGGTCCAGAGGTCTCCTATAGTTTTGCTCTTGATCCCGTTTTTTCCCCGAGGTCTGTGCTGTCCCTGCGCCCAGACAGCGGAAGAACGGGAGAAGCGTCAGGAAAGGAGCGATCGGCAGCCTGTCACCGCGCTTCTTCTGCGACTCACCCCGTGAATACCCGCCATGCCAAGCATTTTATCGCTTTGAGTCCGCGGTTTCGCTTATCAGATTGGACTAATCAGATAGTGGAATTTAGTCGCGTCAAGAAAGCCGTTCGAACACGCTGGCTTGAACGAATTTATCGCTTGCTTGTTTCTGAGTATGCACGACGTGGGTGAGGGTCTGAAGCGTGACGGTCGACTTTAACGGTTTCTACGGACCCGGCCGGCCCTCTGTCTGCGAGACCATGTCGCGATAGCTGCCAAGCAATATACGGAGGCTACGGCTAGGCCGGGCATGGTGTAATTGTCTGCAGTCTCGCCAGCTGTCGACCAGTTGCTCGGCCAGGCGCTGTTGAACTTGCCCGCGAGACCATCTCGCGGATATTGATGGGCCGACGATACAAGCATCCGAAGCTGCATCCGTTACACTTGAAGGATCCTCTGGAAAGTTCCTCTAGCTTATCGCGGTGCATGTAACGTAATTCTGTTGGAGGCGAGCGGTTTGTCAAGCCCTAGGACCGGTCCCATGAAAATATTTATTCACTTAGGCGGATAACTTTCCAGGGAAGAAACCCAGCTAGGTGCCGAGAATTGAGGAGGACTGGTTTTCAGACCTGCGGGTGGCGAGGTAGTTTCCGGATTCGAGGCGAGTGTAGGTTAGTAAACAAGTGTTTCACCCGTCCTTGCCATTGCACCCCCGTATCCGCGCTCTCGGCAAGCTCGAAGGCGACCGCATTCCATCTTGGTTCATGAAGCTTCTACAGCTACAACGACTTCCTCAGATGCGCGCTGGCGGGATGCTTGAGCAACACCGGCATTTGCGCTACGTCAGGGTACTCCTCGATTTCCTTGTCATGCTTCCGAAGCAGTTGACGGCGCTTCCGTCCCTTCCAGCAGAGGATCGCAGTGGGAATGATGAAAGCAAGGGCGACCAAGGAGACTGCAAGCGCGGCGAAGCGAGCTTCAGTCTGAGATGAAGTTACTGCCCGGTGTTGAAAAGCGGCTCACCTGCAAGGCCAAGAACCAAGACACGCGTTGACTCTGAACTACCTAGAGTCGAAGGCGGGACACACGGCACTCGACCATCCGTCAACACAATAGGTCTAATGGCTATGAGCTTCCATGCGAGAGCGAAGCCGAAGGACTAAGTAGCCTCACACGGTACCATTATGTGCACATCCGGGTCGGTTTTCCCCCTTGGTCGCATTCGAGCTAGCACCGATATCCTCGATAGCCGACATATTGACTAATGTGACGCGAACAGTATAGGGAAGAAGGAATGGAGCAGAGGCTGAGACCAGGAGGAGGAAGGGGTAAGGGCGGAGATGCTGAAGGGGTTGGAAATCCGGAGTGCGCTTTATCAGAGGATTAGAAGATTGTTGGCTCATAACCCTCGTGCATACGGTGGGCGAGAGCACCTGAGACGTTGGCTGAACCAAAATCTCCCGACTGTATTCGTACTCCTTTGACCCCCAAGGGCAGCTTGCGTGATGCTCACAAAGGAGTCATGCGACACCGGTCCCAGACTCTGCAAGTTCAGAGACGCCTCCGCCATAGCTCTATAATGCCTCTAGGGCTAGCCAGGTAGGGTGGCCTCAATCGAAGTTGACGAATATTTGATGCGAGGAGTCGGGACTGAGTCGATCGTGCACCTCTCTGCTCATGAAAGTCTGCCTGCCATCTAGAGCAAAATTGTAACATGGTATAGGATTACAGCGCGAAGTTCGCGTACGTATCAGAATCATACTGTTCTATTCATGACTTTCATAATACTTTATAAACTCGCAATTCCCGTCATGTACCTTCAGTGGGTACTTTGATGCATTATGTCCAGTTTACCATGCGTAAATATCATCGTTCTTGCCGTTCGGCAGCCAATCCGAAGGCAGGGTAGCGATCAGAGGACTCTCGTCGAACGCGCTCTGGCTGGTAACGTGGACGGAGAAATCGCCCTCCGGGATCCGCCATCGCTGGAGCTCGGTGTCCCAGATTGCCAAGTCATACCGAGACAACGGGAAGCTAACCTGCTCTGCTTGCCAAGGTTCGAGCGTGACCCGCTCGAAGCCACGAAGGACACGAGGCTGGATGGGTTGGCCTGTGAGTTGGCCAGCCAACTTGAACGACGAAAGGACTTACGGGCTCTCCGGACCCCTCGGGGAATGCGAGGTAGAGCTGAGGGACATCGCATCCATACACTCCTCCTACATTCTGCACGTCGACGGTGACAACCCATCGGGGCATGTGCAAACTGTCATTCGAAATCATGCGTGAGCGGGAGCTTTGGATTTGGGGTTCAAGACTTACGCTGTGCTCAACGAGGATCCGACCTCATTCGTAGCATTAGCTGCGGTGAAGACCTCGTCCTTCCAGTAGTTCCCTCGAGCTTGCAGGGTCGTCTGATCCAAACTGTGGACCTGTACGTTGGTCAAGTTGAAGGACGTGTAACTCAATCCGAAGCCAAAGCCGTATCGAGGAGCGATTGAGCTTGACAGGAAGTGTCGGTAGTCCACGTTCAAGCGTTCCTTGTAGTCAACTTGGGGTTCCGGATCGAGATTAGTGCTGATGTATTCGAGCTGAGCGGGGTAGTCGGAGTCGTTTCGGGCGATCGTGAAGGGCAATCGACCCGAGGGGTTGTAGTCGCCGTAGAGGATATCGACGAGACTGTTACCGGATTCTTGACCTGTGGCATATCAGACGAGGATACGGGTCATGTCAGCGCCACTGCTTACCTGGAAGACCGGCCAGCAAGACAGCCGTCACGTTCGGGTGTTCGATCCATCGCTCCATGTTAACGGGTCCGGGCTGATGGTAGACTACAACGACATTGGACGAGACATTGGCGACAGCAAGCACAAGATCGTCCCCGGCGTGCCAGGCAGTCAAGTTATTCCTGTCTCCAATGTTGCCATCGACGTTGATATATTCTTCGCCGCTGTCGCTGTTGAGGAATACCATGGCTACTTCGGATCCGGTCGCGGTACTGATAGCCAAGTCGTGATCAAAGTCATTGAGCGACCACTCGACGAGGGTCTTGTCGATGATCGCGCGACGCTGGATCGCCTCCAAGGGCGAAATGAGGTAAGGGAAGTCGGTCGTTCCTGATATCTATGTTAACACGACTCGCAACGCCACTGGCGAGTCAGTACTCACCACTTCCCCATCCCATGGCGAGAGTTCCATCGACGCCTCCACGGTCAGGATATCCGTTGGGACCTCGAATGGGGGGTCCGGCATCACTGCCGATCAACGCAATACTCTTTGGCTTACGCAGCGGCAGGGTCCCATTCTCATTCTTGAGCAGGATTGTCGATGCTGCTCCTACCTTTCTAACGATCTCGGCGTGTCCTTCCTGAACATTGATGTGTTCGTTGAGTGGACCGTTCGGGTTGAATGCATCAAAGTTGACCGCAGGGAAACCCTCGTCTTGGCCGGTCAAGAAGAAACCGGCCATGACTCGGATCGCCATATCATCAACTCGAGCGAGGGGGACGGAGCCATTGTTGACAGCCATGGTAAGGTTGGCACCAAAGTACGAGTCGCCAGAAAGGAAGGTGACGTCTCCGGGCATGGTTTGGTCTGTTGGAGGAAAGATCAGCCAGCGGACTGGACCTAGAAAAGTCTCTCACCTAGACCTGCAAGAGCTGATCCGACTCCTGAGTGCTGGGCTTGCCAGTCACTGGAATCGAAAACATGGTCAGTGGTAGGAAGCCTGGCATCTTGCTGTCTACATACCTCAGAACCTGGCCCTGGAAACCTAGCTCGTGCTTGAGTAAGCCGTTCAAGACCTTCGAGTTCTGGCAAGCCCACGACGAGTTGACGAGGTTGTACGAGCACATCCTGTAGGTCGTGTTGTGAGCTCGGTGTTACTTGCCGCTGAAAGCGACTCACACAGTCGCGACATCGGCCTGAACGGATCGCAAGAACGGATGCAAGTAAATCTCGTGCATCGTCGCGTCGTCGACATTCGAACTGCTCGTCGTCCTGTTTCGTTCCTGTTCATTGAGGATGTAGTGCTTGGCGCACGCTTGGACTCCGGCGTCTTGAATACCCTTGACGGCGTAGTAAGCGGATTCACCAGCGAGGTACGGGTCTCCGCCGCCCATTTCCCATTGTCGGCCTTTAAGAGCGCCCCGTTAGCGTCTGAGTGCGAACGGAGAGGAAGAAGACGCACCTGAAGCGGCAACACGACCTCCGCCGTTCATTCCCGGTCCCAAAGCGATGTTGACACCCTTTCCGCGGAACTCCTCGCCGATGGCAAGGGCTCGTTCGTACATCAATTGTCGGTCAAAGGTTGCGGCAGCGTTGAGGCCCGAAGGGAAGGCCGTCACGCCGTCGGCGAATCGGACACCGAGGGGCGCATCCTCGAGACACAGCCCCTCGAAGCCGACTCGCTCGATAGGAGGAATGTTGCCGACGCATCGCCCGCCTTGCCATCCTACTCCGGTCGTAAGGTTGACCTTCTCTTCAAGGGTAAGTTGCGCGACAAATGCCCGGGCCTTGTCAACGGCAAAAGTCCAGTTGCCCTTGCCTCGAGTTTCCGGAGAGGGATAGAACGGAGGCGAAAACGAGTTGTTGACACCTGGCGAGGTGTTATTGATCTGGATGCCCGAAGTGTAGTTGTAAGTGTACAGCGGATTGGTATGGTTGCTGACGACCAGCGTGACGGTAGCAACGGCAGGGGCGGTGAACGACGCGTTGCTGGCGGTAGGGGACGAGGTCGCTGCTGCAGAGGGGATCTCGGTACCGGAGACGAAGACGAAACTGGTTCTCAATGCCGCCTCAGAAACCGTCGAGCTTCCAGAAATGCTCGACGTGGCCTGTGGAGTAGCATCGCTAGACGGAGCGACATCGGGTTGTTGAGCTTGTGGGAAGACTGAGTGCGCAAGGAGCGTGATCCAGGCGAGAACGAGGATGCCTGGAGACATCACGGTCTGTCCGAAGTGGCGAACCATGATGGTAGGGACGAGGGCGTTTCAGGGAGCGGAAACGCGGTCGGTCTGTCAGCCCTATTTGGTTTACTGAGAAGAAACGATCGTCTCAGCCTGTGAATGAGGATACCATCAGTCACGGATACCATAAGAAATCGACTCGAGTCTTACAGAAAGAAAGATGCGTGTCCGATGGATTACGTTTGCGACGATTGCCGAAAGTAGGGGGGATTTCCGTCGGTGTCGTTATATATGGGACGAATCTTGAATCACCCTTGAGTCCTGAGATCAGTGACGACGCCCGTTATTGCAGGATGTCCGCATGATGCCACAGGAACCCGTCGACCCAGCCTCGAGTAAAAAGTCTCCGGAATACCAAGGACGAGCGCCGATGGAATTCTCCCTCTCAACCTTCTTCGGCGTCACCGCGGAGAATCCTCTGATGACGAATCAGCGACTAATGGCAGTAGCGCGCCAGCCAACTTCGATCGAGTATCTACAGTATTTGTAAAGCACCGCATGTAGATTGCTCGCTGATTGCTGGCTTGCGGGTCGCTATGGCGTCGTTATCTCACGGATAGAACTATAGGACACTCAAATGATATCATGCACGTTTGGCGAATTTGACGTACTTCTGACCGCAAAGTCGTTCCAGACGGACCGACGACTTTTCATTCGAAAGACAGGAGTCGAGCACGATAAATACAGTAACGCTCTGAATCGCTGACATATGCGGAGCAGGCCGGGGCCCTGTTGAAGCCGTAGCGCCCGCATGAGGCGATGCGGAGGGCGCGGAGAGCTGTGGGGAGGGGCGCGAGCACTGAGCATTGGAACAGTTCCGAGAGGCTACACGGAGCGACGGCGTTCGTGTTCTCATCCGATGTGGAGGGGCGCGCAATATATATGAAATTGGAGGGATTATCGGAGGTGCCTGGCATCTCGGTCTTGGTCCATGTAGCTGTTTATATTGATGGTAAGATACTGGCGGACCGTACTGGTTAGAGTGACGATACAATCGCAGATTGAATACGAAGATGATCAGGAGCTAAGGTTATCTGCCAGCAATTGCGCGAGTCGGCAGCGTACTGGGACACAAAGCAGTGTATGGCAGGAGATACGCAGTAGCAGGTTGGGTAAATTAGAGCAGAGACTGTTCGCTCGTTTAGTATGGTGCTAAATCGGCAGACGTATCGGCGGGTCAGACGATGGCGACGCCCTCTTTCGGGTTCCGAAAACCGGTCTACCTGTCTGCAAAGCATGAGAGAACCCGGATGACCCGCGGTACGATGAAATATTCGATGCTATGCATTCACAATCGACGGGAAGGGCTGTTGACCGCTGACTCTACACAACTGCCTGATTCTTTCGCGCGCAAGTCCTCGTGTCGTCCCCGTTTGTCCATATTCATGCCGCAGTTCATGGCAAGAGAGTCAAGCGACCCGTCCTTGATAAGTCCACAGTCCACGCGCGCGACCGCCCAAACACGCAAGCTGAGCGCCTATGTAACGAGGTACTCTGTGAAAGTCTCGTCTTCGCCACGCTCAATCGCTTGAAAGGCAATGCCTCGGCATCCTGTGTCGCTACCGCGATCTCTTCGCAAGCATTATATTATCTTGTGTACTGCTCTCTGACGTTGTTGCCGGTGAGGGCAAATGCATTCACAATTCTCCATCGCCGTCAAGATTCGACACTCTCTTCAACCCGAACACTCAGTCGCATCACCGGCAGCGCATACGTATGGTTTCAACTTCGGTTCTGTCCTCACCCTTGGAACATCGGTTGCAATCGCGATCGCGCCAGCAAAGACGAGTCTGAGAGCACTTGCTGCTTGAGTGAATGGGTTAGGGACGCTGAGCGGGATGAGATCAGCTGCCTTCCCTAGTCGCGAGCGAGCTGGTCTCCTCACACTGTGTCAGCGGTGAAGTATGTGCACATGCTAAGGTTGAATTTAGCTCTTGCGTTATTTGCGCCTTCTGTCAATGCCAAGAACGTCATGTAAAAGGCCGGAGAAGCGAAGGGGATGCTACGTGGAATGTTCTCAGTTGGGCCAGGAGTGAAGATGAGAGCTGGCAAACGTACGTGAAGTGGTCTGCGAGGTATGTCAAACCGCAGAGTTCCTGCACGGAGACGCTCGAAGCTCCAGGCAACACAGACGTAGGATTTATAATCTCCGGCTGGATGATGTCATCCTGGATAGTGTAGATTGACACGGTAGGGACCAGTGCTTGGAGTCCTCGCTTGTTCTGAGCCTTCAGGTAATTGGAGCCGACTGTCTGTCTATAGAAGCGCGAGGACATCAGGCGACTAAAACCACGGACGACGCTTGCGACTGACTGGACGACAGAGGGTTGACAACCGCCTTGAAAGATCTGCTGCGGAACGCATACTAGCGGTCCTTCTGCAGTGCTGTTGACCCTGGAATAAGCTAAGACGAATGCCATGAACCTTACTGGCACCTACCCCTTGAAGTCCCCGGCCAAAGCAGAGAAACCAGATATCAGGCTGCGCAGTGACGGCCAGTACAGCAGCGCCCATTGGATGTTCTGCAAGACATTGTTAGCAGTCTTCTGCGGGAGCGTTGGAGAGGGGTAACTTGCAATGTTGCCTTGTGAGTGTCCGATGATGAAGAGCTTGCCGTGCTTTTTCGATTGTGGGGCTAAAATTTGAATCGCAGCAGCGACATATTCCGCATTCATCTGGGCATCATTCAGACTCTTCTGCGGTATCTCAATGTAGCAAACGTCATACTGCGGCCTGACTCAAGAATTAAGCGACATGGACCTGCCGAGTATATCAAGCTTACCCTTTGCGAGGCAGTATGGTCACGAACGGTCCAGTTGCCCAAGTTTCCTGACCGCTAAGTGCAGTGCCGTGAACAAGAAAGACAATGCCTCCCGCAGCTCCCGTGATGCCGTTTGGACAGACGATCTTGCTGTTGTATTCAGCTTCAGAGAGACTGAATGGCGCATCTCCAGCGTTTGCGGCGAGGGCGCGAGTGTTCACTTCGTGGAATTCGGACAAGGGCTATTAATGATTGGAGTCAGTCGAGTGGGTTGCCAAATGGGCCAAGTGGAGACTTCACTCACAGCGGCGAGCACGCTGCCTGCAATGAGAGCGATGGTGAGCAGGGTCGAGAAAAGCATGTCGGATTGCTTTGCGGATCTCGAAATCTAGCTTAAAGGCCCGGAGTCGACTCGCTCGAATAGAGGAGACCACATGACGCCTTTATGTGTATGCTGGCGAGCAGAGCCCATGTTTCTCGGCAGTATTCGACGGCCGTATCACAAGCTTGGTATCGCCTGCTAAGGCATTGCGGAGAGATACGTAGCGTATGAGTGTCGGCTGCTTCCTTCGGTAGTAGATTGCGTATACTTCAAGCTTGCTAGCCTAGCTATTGCGAAAATGCTCTCCCCTATAATTTCTGCCGATCGGCTTCAACCGATACCGGCCCCGCAATCAGAAACATTGGCTAGAAGACCCGCTGGAAGCTAGGAACAGCAATTGGAACAGCTAGGGCTTAGGAGCTGAGCTAGGATCGTGAACGCCTCACATCGTCTATGACCATACATGCTACCTTGATGGTCAGCCGCTGCAGTGTCCGGTGGTCCAGCCTTATCAGCAGTTTAAAAAACCGTTCAAAAGCTCATATGGCGCGGAACTTCTGACATCACAACACGAAGCCCGAGCTGATATTTTGGGCGATTGCACTTGTTAAAGCATGAGTTTCCATGAGAGCACCAGTACAACGTCTTTTCATTCTAGGTTGCGAAGGATACAGAAGTGAGGTGTAGGCGGGGCAAGTGATGTCCCAACCATCGATCTATGCTAGCTTGGATGGCGAGAGGTATGTGGCATCTCAGACGCTCCTGTGAGCTCGCAGGATCTCGTTGAGTTCGGTTCGCTGCTTGCATTGTTCTGTAAGGACAGGAGTAAGCATGCTTGTCATAGTGACACGACTCTGCATGGCGTACCAAGGGAGAAGCTCTTGGCGACCTCCTCAAGATCCTCCTCCGTCTTTCCTCGGAAGAATTCCGCGTACTCGTCACAAAGTTCCTCCTGCATGGCTGTCAGTTAGATCCAGATGCCTGAAGCCGCAGGGGACCTACGGAGAGCAAGATGTTTCGGACCAGCCGAGCGACATGCTGCGAGGTTCCCCAAGTCTTGGGGTATCGCGACTTGATCGAGGGCGCAGATTCCTCCATCCACTTGATCAAGGGGTCGAAGATGGGTCGGACAGGCTTGTCATCGCATCCCCATTCGTCCAATGCAAGTTGCTAGACGGAAGCAAGATCAGGATGTGGCAATGACTCCAGCGGGCAAATGCATACCTTCTTCTTCTCCAAGAAAGGCTTCAACATCTTGATGTATGGTGTCTCCTCGCCGACGTAAACCATGCCCTGGAAACCGATATCCTTCCACAGCCAAATGGACCAAGAGGCCTTGGCCTTGTCGTAGATGTCCAACTGATCCTTGAGGACGTGGTATCGACGCTGGTTGATCTCCTCCCAGTCTGCCAAACCGTCTTCGGCGTTCTGGTAGACAGGTCCAAATTCTCCGTTCCAGATGGGTCCACCAACACGTCGCATGAACTCGACCTTTCGGTCGAAAGATCGCTGAAGCTTGGCCTTCTGCTCCTCCGAGCCAGTGTACTCTTGGGGAGGGTTGGGGAAACCGTAGCTGCATGAAGGTCAGTGTCTGTCGTGCGAGTCGATGTATTTCAACTCACTTGGAGTAGTCGTGGCAAGCGTAGACCGAGTTGGGCAAAGCCTCCTTGAAGTAGCTGAAGTCGGCACCGAAAGTGTTGCCGTCCAAGAAGAGAATGTGGTCCGGGTCGATGGCTCGGATGGCCTTTTCGATTCGAACGTAGAAGTCGATCAATCGGGTGTGCTCCTCATCGGTGGGTTCGTTCAAGGGGTTGAAGCCGGCAACCCAGGTGTTATCCTTGTAGTGAGTAGCGAGGTGCTCCCAGATCTTGACAGTTCGGTCTTGGAAGTCCTTGTGAATCCAGACTGTGCGGCGTGTCAGCGACAGATTCAGAGGGCTATATGGGTTGCTTACAGTTGGCCTGGTGGCTTCCAGCGTCAGCGTGCCAGTCGATGTTTTGACCTCCTGGGGCGGCGTGCAAGTCAATGACAGTGTAGATACCGTACTTGGCGCACTGAACGGGAGGATCAGTAATGACTTCTTGTCGGAAAGTTTGCGAGACTTACAGCATCAATGACTCGGTCGAGGTGCTTCAAGCCCTCCTGTTTGAAGACTCCGGGGTTCATGTCGTCTTCGAAGTGTCGGTAGTTGACAGGCAGACGAATGCAGTTCAAGCCAAGGGATGCGAAGCATTCAGCGTCTTTTTCGGTGAAGAAGTGGTAGAGGAACTGTATGCAAACGGTTGGCTACAGCAGGACAGGAGAATGACAAGAGCGCTTACTCGGTCGAAGAAGTACTCGTACTTCTCCTCTCCCAGGACCTTCTTGAGGGACTTTCGGACCTGGTCTATATGAAGGTCCCTGGGTGAGCATAAAAGCAACAGGTTCTCGATAGCCTTTACTTACACTCGTGGCCAGGGTAGCCAGTGATGAAGTTCTCCATGTTCATCCATCCACCGAGACCGGCTCCTCGTAGGAGAATCGGGGTCTCCTTGCCAGTGACGGCATCGATCTGGACGATGTCGGTGCCGGAGACCTTGAGATGCTTGGGGGCAACGGAGGGAGACATGATGTTTTGATTGAAATGTGGTGGCGTACGGGACGATACCTTGACTCTACTAAAGTGGTGTCGGGAGCCAGACGACCTCTTCGAGCATACTTATACCGTCCGTCCTCAGGCATGCTGTGGGTGCGGGGGCGAGGCGGTAGACCCGCTGTCGGTGAACACTGCTGGCAGTTCTTCCAAAATCATGACGCCGAGGTCTCACTATCGGCGTTGCGATCGGCTTCGGCGTTGAACCCAGACCCAGAAAGCAAGCTGCTCGGTAATGACGTGGCCTTTCCCATCGCAGGCAGCGGTTCATCCACGATCCAGACCCGGACGGTTGACGGCCGCGAACGCACAGCTTGCTGGCACGCCGGACGTCC
Source organism: Naganishia sp. PT2105A-2 (assembly GCA_023628115.1). Classification (NCBI taxonomy): domain Eukaryota; kingdom Fungi; phylum Basidiomycota; class Tremellomycetes; order Filobasidiales; family Filobasidiaceae; genus Naganishia; species Naganishia sp. PT2105A-2. The sequence goes on along the minus strand of JAMALG010000083.1, from coordinate 1,908 downwards.
AGATGAAGCAGCAAATTACCTGTCGCATTGCCCAAACCGCTAAGAACCACCGGTACATCAGTCGATTGGTTGGCGTTGAGGAGATCATTGCTCGGACATCAGCCCTTATTTACTTAGCCCGAGCTCTCCCGGTTCGACCGGTTTTTTTCGATTGCCGGCAGAAAGCTCGAACAACTGCCTCATCGTCGAAACAGCTGTCGAAACGTTTTCTGACTCTTGAGTCGAGCTTTCCACTTTGACGGACCTCATGCGAAAGCCCATCGGCCCATCGCTTAGGACCACTTCTCAGACAGACAAGCTGACAGACACGATGCCAGCCAATGTGAGTCTCATTCGGTGCAGATGGTGCGAGAACTCTGACCGAATATATCCGCGTCAAGCCAGGATGGCAAGAGATATTGGTCTGCTTGTCATACCTATTCTCTTTCTGATGAGTGTTTGAAGAAGGTTGAGAGGCTCAATGTCAGATAATCCGTCTATCCGATTTCCTGCCTGAAAGCCTTCCAACAAGGTTAACCATGTAGTGGCTCATGTACTCGCTGATTTTCGGATTGATGGCAGAAATGCGCTTTGTGTACATTGTCTGTGTCTGTGAACGTATCGCGTCCGCCAGCTCCCCCAGCTGCTCACTCGACTCACGACTTTGCCCAAGACAACTACCGATATATTTCCAGAGTAACACCTTGTGCGCCCAACCAGCTCCTCAACCAGTCACCGAACTCCATGGGGTCCCTCGGGCTGAACTATATTCCTGTTGGGGCCCTGCTCATGATGGCCTATTCCTGTTCTTTGATGAACCCTTCGACATTTGTTCTGCTGACGCCTGTCGCCCCTTGACGTGTGTGCCTGCTCCTTCAGAAAGGCGATCGAAGAAATACCCTGTGGAGATGAACAATACCCTTTCACAGCTTTGCGACGTCGTTGTTCCCATGCAAAGCTTGGAGGTTCAGCACGGCAGCCCGTACGGCGCTGTCCGAGCAGCTGCTCGAAGTCGGACGGGATCGTCGCGATTCTCACCCCAGCGTGAGGGGCCAGGCACGCGTATTTTTGGAGTCTGAAGGAGCTTGGTCTGGAGGCTGGCTTTCACTGATCATGTGGGAGGCGCGCCCCCGCATTGTACGCCAGTGCTTCTCCCGGCGCCGAACTCTCGATCCGAGCGCTGCAAACTCCGTGCGGCGTTTCTGCCGCGCGACGCTTTTGCCGTGGGACGCTTTTGCCGTGGGACGCTTCTGCCGTGGCTCATCCCGATTCCTCTTGAATGTTTGCTCGCGAAGTCCGAATTCAGACCACGATGAACTTGTCGAGTCCGACGTTGCACGTCCGAGCACCGCCAGGTGACGTCCACTACGCAATCCCCATTCTCGAGTCTGGATATATAACCTCCAACCGAATATGTCTGGGGCCCACACTCTAGCACAATAATACCCCACAACCAGTTCTCCGCCTTCGACTTTGAACAACTTTCCAACCATCAGCATCACCATGGCTGACCACATTGTCAACACTGGCTCAGTGACAGCCGACTTGGCTCAACTCATGCAGGGAAGGGATACCCGATTCTACCGAGGATTCCTTGCAAAGTTGACCCTGATCATCGTGAGTTCTGATAGATTGTCTCGAAGCTTTGAAACCCATCTGACAACCTTGTAGTTCCTCGCCCTCATCACGTCGATGACCAACGGATACGATGGCAGTATGATGAACGGTCTGCAAACCTTGGAACTGTGGCAAGATTACTTCAACGAGCCCAAGGGTTCTTTGCTCGGTATCTTCAACGCTATTCAGGTATGTGTCTCTGTTCTTGGTCGAGGCCACGAGCTGACTTCGGCACAGTCCATCGGTGGTATTTGCGCTCTTCCCTTCGCTGCCTACGCTTGTGATGGCTTCGGTCGACGATGGACCATCTTC
>JAMALG010000082.1:0-147556 GCA_023628115.1 Naganishia sp. PT2105A-2 | reverse complement strand
CTCAAACACATACCGCATGCAGTGCATAATCCGCAGGCGTGGGAGCTACACAGGAATCCCGTCATGTCGCACCAGCCGCCTCCGCCGCCAATGGGTAACGCCACGCCTTTCCCAATGGCCGGCAACGCAACGCCATTTCTGGGGATGGGCAATGCCACGCCGTTCTCCCACGACAGTGCTACACCATTCAATGCCTTTCCCGCGTATGCACCGACGCCATACAGCAGCTTTACCCTCGACAACCAGGCATCGACATCCCTCGATCCTCGGTTCCCCGTGGTACCGATAATGGATGATCCCCCGCCGGTACAGCACGACATGCCAGTTGACCAGTCGTTCTCGAAACGAGCGCAGGCCAATTCGCGGAAACCATCGACGGCTACCAGGGGTGGTCATACGACTCGTGGGCGTCCGGGAAGCGCAGCGCCTGTGCTGGCTTCCAGACGAGATTCTCGGGGTGGTAAGTGTCTATTCTCTGCGAGTTTTCTGGGCTGACGTCGCTTCAGACCGCAATGATGCGCACGACTCTCCAAATGACAGGGATACCGATCACGATAGGCACGAAACGGGTTCCCGGAAAAGCAATGGTTCCCGGAAGATCAAAGATGGCAAGCCAATATCGACAGGGCCGCGCGAGGACAGGCGGTCGCGTGAGAGGTGAGATCGTCCTAGTCACATTGTCTGAGGCCGCTGACATTTTATCACAGGCATCAACTCTTCCCTCAAGACGAACGGGGTGATAAGGCCAATATGGCAGAGGATCTCGAGGCCTATCGCAGAGCCTCCGCGAACACCATGGCATGGAACAAGCCGGAGAACATCAAGCGAAGGCAGGCGTTGGAGAAGATCATACAGGCCGAGATAGATCAGCGGACGGAGAGGCGCAAAGCGTTATACGCAGCGCTGAATGCGGACGTGAATGGGGGCGGGCACGCCGATGCATCGAATGGCGTCGACAGGGCGGAGGTGCTGTCTTGAGTGGCGGACAGGATTCGACGCCGTAGTTTCAGAGGACAACAGTTGTATATAGGACTTACATTTCTTGGCGATACGCTCGAATGTCGGATACGCGAGCGCGTATCACTATAGATCACTCGTGAAGGAATAGACGAGCACATGCGATCAAGACCCCGGTATACAATGCTCGCTATCGATTGATGATGATCCCCACCACTCCGGTGGACTGAGGCCAGTGAAGAGTATGCTGAAGAATGCGTAGGCTGCTAGGGCGTTCAGCGAGGCTGCCGCATCAAGCGCAGAACTTGGGACGGTGTCAGCCGAGCAACGATGATTGTCCGCAACATACCTGACCACATAGATGAAGTTCTTGAAGAATTCGGGGTATCGCTTGCACAAAACGACATTTGCAGCATAAGCTACGATGAAAGACGTAGCTATGACATTTGCTGGTCTAACCGAATATATCAGAAACGCGATGCCGTTGACACCAAGATACTTGCGATTGCGGTACGGTTGTCGCGCCCTCGCAAATGATGGCAAAGTTGACTTTGCTAAAGTCGATACGCGCACGCGGATAGCGTCTGTGCAGATACCAGCATGCTACTGGTACGGCAGCTCCGAGAGGAAAGCCAAGGTACAGTAGCTGCTTTCACCGTCAGGACTGGCTCTGACGCGCTACGCACCGACTTGCCTTGTATTTGCCGGAAAAGAATCTGCTTGGGGCGATCAAACCCCAGATCACGGAAGCGTTCATGAAGATGAAAGGCTTTCGGCCGTCCCACTGTCCAGGTTCAGACTAAGATTCGAGTCTACCATGAGGCGCGCGAAAGCTTACCTGTCCTGTGGGGTCGATCAGAGTCCCGTCCAGGTAAGGCCGCTTAGCTTCAATGACTTGGTCAAGAACAGCATAATTGACGATGCAACCGATAATGGATCCCAATGTTTGGGCGATGAAGACCTGGAACGCGCTAAGTGCAAGAAAATTGAAATCGAGAAGATACTCACATGCCTCGGATTTACGTGCACTGCATCGGAAAAGTTAGCGGTAGTCCTCAGGATAGAAAGTGACTTACTGTAATGGCCTAGCTTGAAATCTCCCAGCAGGTTGAGTGCTTGTACCATGGTCATGTAACCCATACTGTCCCGGATAAGCATGAAACCGATGTCGTGACCGTATATGTCTTACCACTTAAAGGTGACGCTGCAGCGAGATCAGCGAACATCAATAACACCAAGATTTACCTACTTGGCGACAGGCTGGCCGGGAAGCAGCATACCCGCAATCCATTCAGTGAGTACATTGAGCCCGGGGGTAGTGTTGCTGATGGCAGTGATGCAGCCTATCGGGACGAGAAATACAGCCGCAATGACCACAGCGAGGAGAAGCAGCCAGACTGGTGTCTGCAGGTCTGCACTCTTCACGAGAATAACTGCAGCAAAGTCAGCAGATTATCGAGAGCCACAAATTGTACGCACTTCCTGCAACGAGATTGATCACGAGCGTTCCCAAATACCATGAGGTCGGCACACTGTCGTACGCCTGCATGAGCTTGTTGTGAATGTCTTCGTGCACATGACGCTTCATAATCGCTTTGGGGGGATCAGACTACTTTCACCACATACTACGTGGCGACAACGCACCTCGATAGATATCATGACGATGCCATATGTACACATGCACCAGGACCGCAGAAAGCGCGGCAAAGTTCAAGCCATACGACACTGCGCTGTACAGCCCTCAGCTTCTACCATGTTCAGGTGCACCAGACTCACAAATATGGCGTCAGCAAGAGCGGCTTAGCCTTTTCCCACGCTTCGTCATTTAGCGATAGGTCTGGATTCAACACGCTCAAGACGTCAAAATGTCCGTATGTGCTGTTGTATAGACCCGCGCTGGTAGGAGCGGGAAACTCTCGGGCGTTCCTGAAGTATTGTGAGCTGGCTACCTGAAAGAAGGCGGCCGACGTACCAGAAGTTGGTCGCCAGCAACAGCGGTACGCCGACCCAAATCATTCCCATTAGTCCAGCAAAGTAGTTGATCTGGGCCCACCATGGCGTGTACAACGGTCCATTGCTGCCAACAGTGCTCCAGTCGAGGCTGAAGTTGAACATTCCGAGCCCGTTGTATCCGGAACCGAGAGTGCGCATCAGCCAGGACTTGTTATTGATGTAGCAAAGGGTGGCGATGGAAGTCAGGGTGGGAAAGAAGACGCTAGGCAGGAACTGAGGTGGGTCAGCACTGCTCGTTCGGCCTGACTGGACTTACTTGGTAGAAGAAGGCCGCGGATCCGACAAGCATGAACAGTTGAAGTCTCTTTTGTGTCATCCGGGAGTGGGTATCATGCAGGGTGGTAAAAAGCTGAACTGTTACGAGAGTCGCAGGCCAGTACATGGCCGTCGGTTTGATGAGGATATCCTGTAACATCCCTATTGGCTTTGAGTCGAGATTCCTTACAGGAGAAAGGGACAACTTACCCGCAAGACCGAAGCCTGTGCATTGTGTGACAACGAGGAGGACGATGCTGCTGACTGCGCTCATTGTTCTGTGATAGTATAGTCTGAGGATGATCACTGGATTCCGTTATCAGTCGCTGACAGACGATCTCAACCGCATAACACACCGATATCACTGGCATAGGCGGAAGTTCCACCTGACGAGGCTATGATGCCAATAAGGACGTGTTCCTTGATTGAGCTATGCGACGTCGGTCTAGTATATTCACGTAGACATTCGGGCGACTCACAATGGTCCGGGATTGAGCTCGATGCCACATACCCGTCCAGCGGGAAGGTATGTTGCCATCAAATGTCCCAGAGGATAGGTCGTCAGGAGGACGAAGTAGATGGAGAAGCTTGGAGCACTGGAGTAGCTATATTACGAGCATCATCTTGAGACACAGAGACGCCGACTCACTTGGATTCTGCGGAAACGTGGCACCTTGTCAATCTCTCCCGCAACAGAAACGGCCAAACAAGCTTACTAAAGTAGAATACCTTTAATCATTACCGTCAGTCAACGGTGTATGGACGCAGCCGCCGGGCTCACCTGACTCGCCGCTGCGCCGAGAATGCAGAAGAGAGTCCCTAGCAAGACCGCCCTAAATGTCAATGACGGGAGAGACGGGTCGTCCGTGTTTGGCGCAGTCTGATTGTGTTAGTGACAGGGACATGAAACCTCAGAGATACTTACTCTGCCAACCATTTCATCCATGGAAAACTCATCCGCTCCTGGTATCGGAGACAAAGAGGCCTCATCCTCCGAAGAGATCTTTGACTCGGCATCGCTCAACAGTGCTCGGGCTTCAGGTTTCCTCATATCGTCTTCTCCATGTTCGAACTCGAAGAGCTCATAAGCTTCGGCCCGTCCATATTCATTGGCATCGACCGATCCGGAAGAGGGTTGTCCGGAAGAGACATGTGCCATGCTGATAAGTGGACTGAATTGCCAGAGCACATTCGGATTCCGAAGCTTTCGACTGTGGGTGATATCGTCCCCGATGAGCCAGTGCCTCGCACCCTGAGCACGATACCAAGAAGCCGTATCGTACGGGGGAACGACTTGTGTGTCGTGGTAAGGCGTCAAGCAATCAAGGGAGGGAATACTGCAAAAGATGAATTGTCTTTCTCTGCTTCATGTCTTGCAATCCGTGCTCGGGCGATCGGACGGCTTTCGGAAGCTCTTTCGGACCGCATTCATCATTTACATGTTATCCCGACAGAGTTCCCGACGCTCGCATATTCCCTTCGGACGTACAGATCGCTGTACAGACTACCCACAATTCGTTCGACTGCCTAGCATCTTATCAGCTATCTTATCGAGTCGGAAATAATCGACTGTTTTGGTATTCGCACGTCAGGCGGGAAAGAGTGAGCAGCCCTTGTGCGACAGTGAACATCAGATGCTGCAGCCCTTGTGCGACAGTGAACATCAGATGCTACGCTTGATTGCCCATCGCCGTCTGGAGGACGACCGTTTCAATGGCAACGGTGGCAGATTTCGTCCAGAAGATGGTTCGACCCTTTGAAGGCTCGAGTCGATTGACTTGAATATACCAGATTCCTGCGTATATGCTTGAGTCTCGCAATCCGCATCCTCATACTCGAAGATCATAGTCTCCACACGCAATATCCAAGATACAAAGATGCGCATCACAAATGTGCTGCCCCCTGCGGCATGCTCAAACCAAAGCATTCCGATCCTCCCGCTGCCAGTCCTCTTTTCCGGCTGTCCAACAAGGCTCTCGTTCCTGCTCCGTTCACCCATTCTCTGCTCTAGTCGTCGAAAGGATGTGTTTAAGCCTCGATTCGGGCAGTCCTCTTCGACTTCCTGGTCGAGGTCATGGCGACATCTCCGTCCATGTCCTTGGCGCGCGGGACTTCAGCAGAAGGGGTGGAGAGAACGACTTCGACGTGGCACGGGTGACCCTGGTAAGGGTTGATTCGACCGTGGGCTCGGTAGGTCCTTCGTCGGGTTTTCTATGGGGCAAGAATTAGATGATGTCTGTCCGTTCGCTGCACTTGTCTTACAGGAGCCTGGTTGACGTTGATGTTCTTGATGATCAACTCTTCCTTGTCGAGGTCCTTGGCGTCGGCGTTCGACTCGGCGTTCTTCAACAAGTTCAAGATGTGTCGGACGGACTTTTCGGGCCATCGACCTGAAGGATAGGGTCAGTATTGGTCTGAACCTGCAACAGACGATATCCGGCGGGCTTCCAGCCACCGTCTCGGTCGATCCTCCTCCTCCGTCCAGTTTTATCTGATCCTTCTACCATCCCGCCAAATATCGTCTGTTCACGACAACGCACCCTTGGTGAACTTGAACTGCTTAGCCTGCGAGGCTCGGCCGATACCACCAGCGAATCGTCGGAAAGGAATGACCTGCTTGTGGTCCTTGACGTCGGCCAAGTAGGTGAAGGCCTTTTGCAGCGGCATACCCGTCAAGGCAGCGGCGACTTCTCGCATGTTCTTGAAATGGGTAGGCAAGTACTCGCCCCGGGACATGGCGAACTTGTCCGGGTTGGCGGCGGTGAGCTGGTTGGCGGCGTATCGAACCATTTTGACTAAGTGCGGTGTTCCCATTGGAGAGTCCAGCGTGATCACAAGACGATTGTCAAGGCGAGTGCGAGGGCGGAGGGAAAAGCGGGAGAACAATCAGCACTCCTGTCCGTGGCTCGATCGACTGCACCAGATGAATCGTCCCGATCCTTCTCCCTTCTCCCCTGATCCCGTATTCCTTCACGTCCGTTCGACCTGATCATTCCGTCCATGCGCCTTTGTTCTTCCTTCCCTCTTCTCTCTTCCCCTATCCACAGATCCAAGCACCCTTTCTCTCCAATAGCAGGACAACCAACCGCGATGCCGAATGCCGATAATCACCTTTAAAAATATCCTCCTACCGAAACAAAGGTCCTGGCCGTAGATGGATTTTTTGGGTGGGGGAGTCTGTCTTGACGTTCGCGGGGTATAGGCGTCTTGTGCGCGTGCGAATTCAGCGGCGTCGTCTGCTGCCGAGTCTTCACCGCTCGGTGCCCGCCAATCGGTCACCACCTCCGCAACGGCCAGAATCGACGACGCCCTCGAGCAGCGCCGCGTCTGCTCAGGGGAACGGCCCGGGGTCTCACAATAAAAGCGCGGAAGAAAGTCTCGCGCTAAAGAAAAGTAGGATGAAAAAGACGAAATAGATCAAACGCTGTCAGCGGTAAATACTTTTGCGTCTTCTGTTCTCCTCGCCTTCCAACCTCTGAAATATACGACTGAGCCTATTGCTAGGGCTCCAAGATCGTATAAAAGACTTGCGCACCGCATATTGTTCTCATTCTAGATGTGCTGCTATCTACAATATTGGAGCCAAGCAGATCTGCGATCGAACTCGCGTTGTGACCGATTCGAGTGGATTGTGACGCACACGCTCGTCCAGCTTGTCAGCGCCTCCCTCCAGTTTTCTGGCTCTCGGTTGTTGGGATATATCGTTACTCCATCGCGCTGTTTTGCTGTGACAACAAATTGGCTCGATTGAAATCGAGTCTCGATCGATAGCTGATGTATGGGCAACGGTATAGTTCGGTCTTTCAGCCGATGGATATGAATACAGGGAAACGGATCGAGACGACGGGTGACACCGGGTATACTACGATACAACTTTGAGAAATTTCCAACACTATTCGACACTCAGAACGAATCATACGCGCTGTCCATATGGCGAGGTGACAGGGTACACTGGCTCCACGCTCCGCGTCTGCTGATAAGCATGCGGATACGCCTCGGACTCTCGCTTCCTCGACCTCGACGAGCCGCGATGCTTGGAGCCATAGCTCCCGAACGTTCCAACGCACGTCGAGCACATGGCTATGGAGAGAGCGATCTGGAAGACCGGGTTAGTACCGGCTGAGGAATCCATACCAATAGACTTACAGCGGCGGCCAATCCCAGCCACAAACAATTGCCCAATTTCGCCTGCAGATCGCCATTTGAAGCACTCTCGATCCTGTTCCTGGCGATGATGAATAGTGCCAGCGCGATTGCCCATGCAACCCAGGCGACGAGCGAGGCGACGAGGCTGAGCAGGAATGCGATAACCTCCATGAATCGGCTGCTGCAGCACCATGCGAAGAAGGCAAAGACCAGAGTCAAGAGGGCGAAGCCTCCAGCTTTGGGTGAAGAGTCAGTTCGAGTCCAGAAGGGCTCCGGAGGACTTACCGATTGGCTGTAACACCAGCAGGTATGTCAAGCCCTTCACAACGCTGTCACTAAGATTTCCAATATTGAGACCAAAAACTCGTCCATCCGTCACGAGCGTGGAGTCGAGCGCGTATCCTAGCTTGGCGGCGGTGCACCCGTTCGTGAGTTCCTCATCGGTGATGGATGACAGAGCAGTTGACGCCACGCCTGTCAGACAGTATCCGAGCGTTCCGAGGCGGAGGGTGCTGGCGAGAGATGAGGCGCTACCGCTTGTTTCGACTTGAAGAAAGTATAGGTCCTTAACAACGGGCGTTGAAACGGTGGTGAGTACCAGCAGTACCAACGCTGTAACTGGAGCGGGGATCAGCGAAGACAGGCAGAAGGGATGAGGAGGACTCACGCGTGAGGAAGAACCCAGGGAACGCGATGCCTGCCCACATTTCGGTGAATGGTTTCGGATAGTGTGGAGGCTGGTCGGCGAAGCGAGTTTGGAAGGTTAACGGCTTTGATCTCTGGTAGTGGTGGCGTTGTCGGACTTTTGATGAGGAGACAAGGGTGTCACCTGACCTCTCCTTTATACGTTCTTGCGATCGCGCACATCATCCCAATCATTAAGCACATGACGAGCGAGTCCCTTTTGTGCTGTGTTGACCTCCGTCACGTCTGCTGCCAGGCCCCCGTGCTAGGGGCTCGGATCCGCAGCGACTCGGCAGAAGATGGTGGGTTCGGGGACGCAGCAGCGTTCCGAATCCGCATATTCCACGCCAAGGATGCTGCGGGTGTGTCCGTAGTCGGCTTCCATGAGCTCCTCGATCTGGTTTAGCGTAGTGTGGTCTTCATGTACGCGTCAGGCGTCTCGGACGAAGCCAGAGTTTTGATCGCCGGAGGGGTATCTACTGGTATAGCACAAGCTTAGGTTCCTGCAGGTCCAAGGGCATACAAATCAGGGGCATGTGTTCGTCAATGAGTTGCACAGCTGTTTCGCTTTTAGCTTCCGTAGTCCGGGTTGCCATATTCGGTCCGAGCCAAGCATTCACGATTCACAGCCTCGAAAGAGCCTCTCGAAAGAGTCCCGATAGGGATCTGAGGGGAAGGCATGGATTCAAATTGTGGGTGATATCCCTATGGGCACTGTGCACATCAGTTTCGCCTCCGCGTCTCACGTCTCAGACATTTCCTCCGGGTCAGCGCCATATAGCTTTTCCGTACGAGGGGGCCATAGGGATTGGAATCGAAAGGCGCATGATGGCCGAAGGCTGCCCGAGGGCTATAAGGCAGACATATATACTAGAATCGGCTGACTGTCGATGTCCAGCCGCTCCAGGATCTCAAGACCAGATACCAGGGCAATACCTGCGCAATACCTCAAATCTTCAGAAAGTTGAGCTTCTCGCGAACTCCACCTATGTGTAGGAAAAGGTCAGATGCACATGCGGTGCGGTGAACACAATTCCTCGTGTGTTGTTACCACCACCATTGGAAGGAAAACCCCGCTCGCCTTCAAAGTCCGCAAACCAATCCCTAACCTTGCTTCTCTCCCGCTGAGGGCTACATAAGGGATCGAACCTGGGACTCGATTCCGAGCATGAATGCGGTCCAATCAATCGCAGCGAGTGTGAAGCGCGTAAGCAATATAACCCGATGAAGCAACTAGAATTCATAAATGGAAAGGAGCACTGACTGCAAGATCGTTACAGTTTGATGACTTGAAATGGCTAGACAGGGTGAACACCTAGCGCTCGGTTTTCACAGGGCACTCCCGGTCAAAGGTCAAAGCGAATCAGCTAGCTAGGATAGCTAGTTCCATCCCGCCGTGTAGTGGCGCCTCGCCGCAATCGCATTTCCAAACGAGTCAAACTGTTCTTCATATGCAGGATCTTGTTCCGGGTCTCTATTGACAAGGGTGCCGGCGTTGGATGCATAAGTAGGGGCAGCGGACCACCTGCGGAGATTGGAAGGGTCTTCCTCAATCTCCCATGCCTGGGTATGCCCTCCATCGCTCTTCCCAACCAAAGGTTCCCCGTGTTCTGAGGCACGCAACATTCGTTGATATTCAGTCTCCGTATGAGGGACGGGACTCTCAGGTCCGCCCTCTGAGGTTACCGATGTTCGGGCATGCCGAGAGTTTTCTCTCATATCGATGAATGAGCCGGCGGGCTCTGTCGACGTCCCTCGGCTGTCTGAGGGATTTTGACAACCACCTCGACGTCTCCCATGGTGACGATGGGTGTGTTGAGCCTGACAGGGACGAACGCGAGCGAAGAACCGAAAATACACTTTCGTCCCCTTTGGACACTCAAGGCTGTCTGAGAAAAGCCGCCGCTCGGAGTACCTGCCCGAAAGTGTCCCGGAAAGCCGCGATAGGGATCAGTTGGCTCCACTGGGAATTGGGAAGAATTGGTGTCCAATGGATACTCCCGCAAAAGCTCTTGCCCCAAGACTCTCGACGAACTACGGCCCCCTGGCTGGAAGCCAGTGCTTTCCTCGGTATTTCTTTCGCTATCCGAATCCAGCCAAAAGCTCTCACTGGGATTCGCGGGGAAGGAGTTGGGCTGACTGGTCTGGGGTCTTGATAGATTGGAATCTTGGTCTTGGGAACGAGGCATTTTCTACACGACTGGTTGGAGGGGATATCGCTGTGAATGGGGTATAGGGCATGGACACTATATATGTGACTACAACGCGGCACAGCATTTGTCAAACTGAGAAAATTTTCCGACTTCTGCTTACTCAGCCCAGAAAGGAGGTTGACGCTGATTGATATCGCGTTATCAAGCACTCTGTGGTCATGTAGAAGGGAAGTCCGCTGGAGAATCATGTGCCATGTGCATATCCGAAGGAAGATCTTGCTAACATGATCAATTGGTCTGACATGGCGGGCAACATGCAACACTCAATTTCATTCTCAAAGCCTATTCGTCAATGATGATGAGTCAAACAGTGCTCAGTACGCATTGGAGACAGGTCATTATGAGAGCTCCCGCAGCTTGCGCCTATCTGCATCGCTGCGAAATGTCATTTCCATCTGTCTTGGTAATTCAGTCAGGCATACATCGTACAGCCCATTGTTCCCTTGAACTGGTTTCAAACATCGCTTAAAGGCCAGCCTGACCTCTTCATAAAGCAAAGTTTTTGATCGGAGGGTTACCTGGAGTGCAGAAGTGGCTTCAGGGATATCCCTTCGCCCACAGAGTTAAATGACTGACCAGTGATGCTGCCCTTGGCTCCTCCGCTGACTTTCAAGCCAGCCCAGTCCCAAGTACCCTTGCAAGATCCGCTGCCTGATCAAAAGTCGCATAAGCTTTCAGCGGCGCCACCGGGATCTGATCACTCACCACACAGGACATAGACTTCCTGTGCTCCTGAAGCGACGGAGACGGTGTTTGTGCCAGTGAAATTGATGTTTGAGATTGTGACACCGTTTGTGGGGTTGCCGGTAGGTCCGCCGTTCAAGTAGTCTTGTTGGATGACGACACCGTACTTGGCTGCGCCTGTAACGGTGTTGCCGGTGTAGGTAACATCGGCAACGGAGGCGGAAGTAGCACCGGAGACGGTCCTGCATCAGGCGGAGATGTTTAGGTGATATCCTGGCTTCATCACGGTAATGTACATACTTGATACGCAGACCATTGTCACTATTGACGATCGTGTTCCCGCTGATAATCGTTCCAGTCCTGTTTTCGCAGCAACTTTGAGAAAAGGATATTGAGCTTATCCAGATGCACATACACAGTCTTTTCGGTCTGAATGGAACCGATGCTTATGCCGTGGCCGCCTGAAAGGCAACCAAATCAGCCAAATCGCGAGTCTTTAACCCCCTCAACGGGATCACGCGCCAGAGCAGTAATTGTTCAAGAACTGAAGACCTGATCCAGCATTTTGGGCTAGGCAATCATCTTGGTTGATGCAGCGCGAGTTCTTGATGATGACACTGGAGGCCGAAACGTCAAAACAGTCGGTATTGTGTGCCAGAGGCTTTCCGCCCGACAATTTGTTTCCAGCAGAATTGTCGATCTGGACGCCATCTACGGTCAAGAGTGCAGAGTTGGAGCCAATGGAGAAGACCTGTCGAGGTGAGTTAATGACCTTTAGATTGCTGAAGGTCCCTGAGTGCTTTAGTTTGAGAAATTGAGGCTGGGAGGTAATCGGTCAGCGCGTACGAGCACGTGACAAAAGCAAGAGCTTACCTTTGTCGTGCCGCCGTTAGAGCCCTTCGTGTCCCAAACGCCTTGTCCTTGACCATCGAAGGTGTGACCGTTTCCCTGGAAGGTGATGCTTTCACCATCGATGATGAACAAGGGGCCATCCCATTGGGCAGAAGCGAATGTGACATCTCCCGCAACGTTGACGATCGTTCCCGTAGTGAGGCCGCTCAGGTCGAATGGCTTGCCGGCGGGAACAGTCTGGAGGGCGTGTGTAAACTCGTGCGTTACTGCTCCACTGTGGAAAGGCTCACAAATGAATTGACGACTGGTGCCGGCACAGAGCGATGGTTAGCGGATCTTGGGCGTTTGAAACCACTTGATGCTTACCGACGGTCGAGCATTTGGATGCAACAGCAGTAGCGACGTCACTGTAGGATGAGATAGTCGCAGTGCATCGCTTCAACGGTTGGTTCGCATGCTCGATTGGTGATGCGGACGATGCGCTGATCAGAGTCAGGAAAAGGGCGGCAAGGGCTTGAATGACGACCATGTTGAGGACAGGTATGACTCTTTACCTGAATTACGTGATGGGAGTGTAGGAACTTCAGTGAGGGTGAGCTTTCTTGCATGCATATATACCATCTATTCCTCCGCAAACATCCCTTGAAAGTGGTTCAGGACGGCACTTGCGACAGATGAAGAATGTCGCCACCGGTTACTAGCTTGAAAAGCAGACCCGTACTCCGCTTGGAGCTTGTGGAGCGGATCGTTGTGCGAGATTGTGATTTCGTGCGCATGTAGACTGCTAGTGCCACCTTTGCGTACCTGGTCCTACACCCGGGACGCTATCTAATCAGCTCTTGCCATCCAGGTGAATCTAATAAGGAGGCATAAAAGACCTGCCGGGATCGAAGGCCCGCCTAGCGTTATACAGCCTCCCGGTGCTCCGGGCACGTTGCGCTGATATCTCATGCGATGCTCATGCACAAGCACCTGGCAAGCGGCATCCTCATTCCTCGCCCTGGCTCAATGGTGTTTCGGAGAGTATGCCGACTTCTGCACTGGTGGCTCGGGCCTTGATGGGTTTGAGGTGACTTGTTGGATAGCTTTCTAGTCTTGCTGCGATGTGCTAATTATAGACGACTTTGCGCTGGACTGAGTGCGGGACTAATCTGAATCTTCGCCACGCTGGCCAGAGACCAGTGGGAAGTGTCCGTCCACTCACCCCTGCCCATGGTCGTACCTTGCGGAACTTGTATACCGCGCATGCGGGAATAGCTGTATGGATCATTCACAAAGGTACAAAGGACGACCGACAAGCGACGAAGACCAGACCGGTCACGTTTATGCGCGACTGCCTATGGCTTCGACGACTTCCATGCTGGTCACTTCCGTTAGTTCTACGCTAGGATAGTGGCACCATCCTTTCACAAGCTCTTTCAGGCTGCTATCACTTCGTCTCTGGCGAGCCAGATAGTCGCATTCGACGCGTACCTGACGGCCCTGACCGCTCTGGCGATACTGCGCAAGCTCTCGTGCAGCACATGGCTAGCTGATGAGTGTCTTTGAGCAGCAGCGGTCCGGCGCCGGATGTCGTCGGAAAGAGCAATGCGAGGCGGGTTCTGTTCCGGGCCGCTTGATGTGGCAGTGTCTTTCCACCTCTGGCCAACCTCTGTGCATGGTCCCCGACCGAGGCAAAGTATCAATATGACGACAGGGTTGTGCTTAGTCATCATCAACCAAAGTGAAACACATAGGAGCTGAAACGCGTCGATTGCTTTCCATGTCCATTCCATCGTTGTCATTCCACTTCTGGCATCCATATCCACCTCGTTTTTGCACAACATGCAACGTATCCAGACAGAAGAAGACATCCTCGCATGGAAGCAGTCCCCAGGGTATCGGACATTCGTCGGCTGGATCCAGCGGCGTGCGGAGCGAATCGTAGGCAAGGAGATCGTGGTTGGTGATGCCGCTGAGCAGGGATGCAGCGAGGTGAGTCCCGAGACGCGTTCTGGTACTCTGTTGACCCTTGATTGGATATAGAGGATACGTAAAATCCTTCGGCTACTCGATACGATGGAACGGTGGTCGGACGAGGTGGCGCTGATCCCTGAGACGCAACGTTTTGGCAATCGTGCATTCCGGACGTATATCTCCCTCGTCGAACAGGTAAGTTGCTCCACGCTTCCTCGCGTAGGAACACCTTGACTGACTCCACGCAGCGTCTTCCGACAGAACTACCAACCCCACCAGATGTGACAGCCCAAATACTTCCCCTTCTCTTGCGTTCTCACGCCTTCGGACACCCCGTTCGGCTCGACTATGGCTCAGGCCACGAGCTGAGCTTTGTGCTTGCCCTGTTCGTCTGTGTTCAGATGGGGTACTTTGGTGCGAATGGAGAAGAGGAAGAGGATGATCTCGTGTTACGCGTCTTTCCGAGGTATGTCTTCGTGTTGTGCACGGGAATCTAGCTGACGAGAACGGAACACAGGTACCTATCTTTGGTGACCGCGTTACAGAAAAAGTATCGGTTGGAGCCTGCAGGATCTCATGGCGTATGGGGACTCGACGACTATTGTTTCCTGCCGTACCTCTGGGGATCTGCGCAGATGCTAGGTACGTATGTCGTTGATATCGCGGCGGAGCTGACGATTTGGTCAGGGATGGATATTACACCGACGCAGGCGTTGGAGAATGCACGGAGAGCAGCAGCGGGGTCGGATGTGGTCGTCAAGGATCTATGGACGCTGTCATTACAACGGGTATTCCAGTTCAAGACAGGACCCTTTTTCGAGCATTCGGTAGGTTAGCGGTGATGGCATACGCGACATCCCTGACACCCGTCATAGCCGCTGCTCAACTCGCTGTCAACGACAATGCCAAATTTCAGAAAAATCCATAAAGGACTGGTCAAGATGTACGCGGAAGAGGTGCTCGGGAAGCGTGTGGTTGTGCAGCACTTGTTCTTGAGCGAGATTACGTGGGGACCTGATATAGCCGTCGGGATGCCTTCCGTGAAGGCAATCGACGAAAGGCGGACGGACGGGCAAGTAACGAAGGCGCCATGGGCTCGATAGATACAGTGGATAATACAACGAAATGCCCATGGCTATTCTTCCATTTTGACGGGCTGCGTCTGCGGTTCCGCTTGTTCCTCTTTCTCCGGCTTGACTTGTCGTACTGGACGAAGCGTTGAGAGCTCCTCTGTCATATCGGGAAAGGCCTCACTGAGAGCCGTCGAGAGCATATCGTGATACGTCTACAGGGAATCAGCGGTGAACTGACTCCCAGGAGCCCAGAAACATACCGACAAGGCCTCGTATTTTGCGTTGTGGAACTGATTGGTGCCGAGTGCTGCGTTGAGGTACTTGCGTGTAACAAAATGCGGATTGCGTGTTGCGTCGATCTCCCTGAAGTGAGGTCAGCGAGGCTCTATGCAGGATGCTCTAGACATACACCAGGGCTTCACCGAGGACTTGATCCGTTGATTGGGCACTCAGCGCCGATAACTCTGCATACCGCGCCGTCAGCTGATCTCTACGAGAAGTCAGTCATCGTCATACACCATACCAAGCAACTCACGCAATCTCAATCATGGCATCTTCCCGACCCGGCACAACATTGCCCGCCGTGATCTCCATCTCGAACAGCAAATGACACGTCTCGAGCAGTTTCCGCTCGACATCGCGGCGAAGCTGGGCTTGCGGGTCTTGTGGCGGTGTTGGCTGGGATTGGAGGTCGGCAAAGTTGACTTGGCTTGTGGTGGGCGTGAGTGCGGGACTGGATGCCATGGTTGAGGTAGGGAGATGATGAGCAGGATGAAGGGGACCGTTCGGAAGTCGATGTCTTGGATGAAGCGCGATCGCAGAAGCGCGCCGAGATGACAGTCAGGTGCCAGCAGCTATTGTAGTTGAACGATTATCTACTTGCTCGCATCGTCGTACGCATACCGATAGCAACGATGCCGCTCAAGCCATTCGCTCGTCCGCGTCAGTCCTTGCCGGCATCCGGTGATTCCCCGGCGCGACTTGGCACTCCGACACCGCTGCACGGCAAGTCGTCTTTATCGCAAAGCACCACGTTCAATCAGGAGCCCGAAGTCACACCGCTGAAGAAGCGATTGCCAAGGGCGACAGTGCACTCCTACGCAACAGCAGGAACGCAAACAACGCCCCTACAGAGTCCAGATGTCCAGTTGACGACACCAATCACGCGTTCTCGCTCTCGTATATCCATCGCTACGCCAGGCTCACCATACTACTCTCCGGACTCGCCATCCCAAATCTCACGTAGCACGATCATCCCTTTTGATGCAGAGGCTAGTCGAAGAGCAGCAGCGGAGCGACCGGAGACGAAGGAACCTGATGATGGAGTTGTTGTCGTTGTGCAAGGACCGCAGACGCCGATGGCCAAGATGAAGGGGAGACTCGCGAGGATGATCAGTTCGCCGGCGCCGGTGACGCCCGTCAAGCGTCGCGGCGTGGTGAGGAAACGCTCGCTTTGGGATCGGTATGTCGTCTTAAGTCACAGAGAATCCCGCTGACTGATAACAGACTATCGCACTTTCCTTCCGACATCGCCGATCGTTGGCTACCGGACACCCTCACCCTCCCAACGCACGCCGCGTTACCATTGGCGCTCGCGCTTCACGCGCTACACTTCCTGGTTCGCGCGCCGTTGTTCTTGGAGCCGAAGAGAAGGCACGGCAAGGGAGAATTGGACGATATCTTCAAGACGCCCGAAGAGATCAAGCGCGGGAACTTGGAACGATTTGAGCGGCCTGATCTGGTACGCCGTGGAGTGGTTGGTTCGTCAGGAGTGAGTAAGCTGGCTCGTTAACTGCTCGGCGCTGACGTGAGTAGAGCTGGATATTCCTCCTCATCGCCCTCGGGATCGCCGGGGCGAATGCGTGGTACATGTTCACGTCGTACAGGCGGTATGACCTGAGATTCCGAACAGTACGTATTTGGAGAGCACGAGGGCTTGCGCTGACATCTTGTAGTCACCGGTGGACTCGCCGAACGCCAAGACTGTGCCAAAGCCTGAACTCGAAGACAAGGAAGTCGTCGAGTCCCGCCGAAGCAAGATCCTGGCATTAGCGAGGTGAGTTTTTCGACCTTGCTTCCGGACGCCGCTGAGACTCGCACAGGTACTACCTCTCGCCCTCGGTCATCTGGAAGTTTATCAATGGTCAACACCTCGAGAGCGAGCCGGGACCGAGCGCGGGGCGGAAACGAGGGGATACGATGCAGGTGCTGAATATCTGGGATCCAAGCGACTTTGGCGTGGTCTTTTTCAGGTGAGGGAGAATCGCATGGCGTCTTCGTGCGCTGACATCTCTGCAGCTACTTTTCTCCTCTTCATGTCATCCTCGCACAACTTTTCTACCCAGACCATTACTTCCTGGTCCCGCTCGTGCTCGCGGCATTGACGGCGCACTTGACAGTGCTGATCAGCCAATACCAGTGGCTCGTCAAGGATAGAATGACCCTCAATGCCGAGGTCATGCGCGAATACGATCAGGGCTTCGTCTACAAAAAACTGTTTGCGACGCGTATGGACAAGAGCGTGCAGACGAATGAAGGTGAGTTGGCATTCATTGTATGAGGACGCGTGCTGACTTTCCGCAGCCGAGATGTTGTAGTCGACGAGAGCTCGCATCGCTTCGTACATGTCATGTACAAATTATAGATATTGGATCCCTGGGCCTGCCTACAAGACCAACAATACAAAGAAGCATACAAGAAGCCTCTCTCACCTCACTTGAACGGGGGTGCCAGCAGTCCGCTCACAAAGTTATAGTTATAGATGCCGTTCTGCAAGGGTGTCAGCTGAGTCCATTAATTTGTGCGTGCGAGGGACTCACGATGCAGCTCGCGCGCACAGCCTGCGGACTTCTGCCCTGAACATCGGTCCCGGCCTCGGTAGTCAAGTGGAAATCTTGCTCGCCAGGCGACATGGGAACTCGCATCATCGTGGCACCTGCTGGCACATCTTGGGAGAAGACGGCGTTGCTGCCGGACGACACTTGCACCTTGCCGGGACTACGCGTAAACGCCGCAACAAAGACCTCGTCATGCAGCATCTACCAAGGTGTTAGCCCACGACCGCGCGCCATAATGTCGTATGCTCTCACCTCCCATCCCTCGGGCTTGGCTCCGCAGTTGTCCGTCGCATCGCAATCCACATTCTTGAGCGTCGGTCGATGCCAATAGACTAACATGTCGCGCTCGATGATGGGCGTCGGTGAGCCGGTCTTGAAAGCGGCAATGTACGGTTTGGCGAATTCGAGCATGGCGTCGTGTGGCATGTCTTTGGCCCATTTGGAGGATCCGTCGTCGGTATGAGGGGTATCATAGGGTCCGACTGCCAGGGGTTAGCGTCGAAGAGGACAGAGGGCATGAGGCTTACCGTGGTGAGATTCTCCATAGCTGGAACGGAATGATCAGGACACGTTGACAGCGGCAACTGTGGACTCACTCATTCCATGTGACGATCTCGACGTATTCCAAATCGTCTTGCATTTGCAGGATCTGCTGCCATCGGTCATACCAGAGCGTTTCGCTCAAGAAGATCCAGTTCTTCGAGTATGAAACCTCCTTTCCGAAATGGGTAAAGACTGCGCTGGGTCAGCTTTGATTTTCCCTTCCGCAAGCTCCTTCGACCCACACCAAGGCGACACAGGCGCCATGTACACTTTCTGCTTGTCCGCCGTGACGTCCATGTACCTCTCATCCACCTCGATACTCATCGCCTTGTTAACCGGTCGATTATTCTCCGACGGCCACGCATACCAGCTGAATAATCCCTGCACACCGCTATTTGCCGCGTTATCCTCCGTTGCTTGCCAGTTGGGCACGACGTAGATGTCTTTACCCGTTTGCGCACGGACGGCTGACCAATCGAAGCCGTCACCGGCAAAGGTGGAGACGTAGGCCGAGTTGGTGCCGGGAAGGCGGAATTGGGAGGGGTGGGGGACGTATTTGTTGATGAGGTCGGCGACGGCTTGGGTGTCGCTGATGGAGAACCAGTTGAACTACGACAGATGGTTCAGTGCATTGGCGTGGCTAAGGTAACTGTGAGCTTACGTCAAAGCTGATGAACACCTTGAAGCCCAGCCCTTGCGCCGCTTGATACGCAAGCGCGAGCTGCGCATCCGTATAGGGATCCTTGCCGATGTTCAACGCGAATCCATCAATCCCGTACGATTTCGCGAGCGTCATGTCGTATTCCCAGTCTTTGATCGTGTAGGTGGAAACGATCCCGACCATGAAATGTGCAAAGACGAGTTTGCCGTTAGGTGTACCGGTTGCGACGGGTGTGAGGGATACAGAGGTGGATGTAGTGACCGGAGTAGGTTTTGCTGGCGCTTCGGTAGCGTTGACGGGCGTTGCTGTCGTTGTAGCGATAGAAGAGATGGCATCTGTAGGCGTTGGCGCCACATATTCCGTCTCGATAGCATCTACCGTCACGGTGATCGTCGTCGTCGCTCGATGAAGATTACTCGCCCTGCTTTCCTCCTCGTCGTCTGCGCCTAGTCAGCGGGTACCCAACGAAAGGACTCGTCAACTCACCGATCCAGACGGAGGTGACCTTCCAATAACGTTTCGTATCCACATGCTCATGATGCGATCGCTTTGAGGGTCTTCGATGGGCTCGTTTGTTCCAGCTTGATCCAAAGTTGGCAAAGAGACCTTGGTTTCCGGGAACGGTGACGTCGGTGGTGTTGACAGGGACGACAGGCTGAGCGAGGGCGGTGGTAGCGAAAAGCAAGAGAGCTGCTGGAGTGATGAGGTGCATGGTGATCACCTAAGGAATGTGGTGAAGGAATGTGGGATCGAGCTGATCAACAGCCGACTAGGGTCCTGCGTTGTGGTGTTCCTGAGATGCGATGCGATAGTCTTGAAGCCTGGATGACGGAGGGAATAATTGCGCTCATCATTCGATGACTGTATATATCCCTCGGAAAGGACAAGTCGCCCACGCCAGGAAAGGGAGGCCCTTTCTGATGGTTGATCCATGTTCTATGATCGTACTTGGCAGGGAGAACAATGGGCAAAGATGACGCGGCGTTGAAACGTTCTCATTGTTCTAGGGAAACAGCGCATCACGACGGTCTGATGGGAGGAATTGGCGGATTGTCTGCCCGTCGGTTGAGGGGTTCCGAAGGATGATAAGCGATGCCGACAGGAATGATAAAGGGCCGCAGAGCCCTGAAGGGTCCTTCAGGCTGGCTATCAAGGGTATAGCAGTTCAGGAGGAGACCATCTCTCACTTCGATCGCGTCAAATGAATCTGAGACACCAGCTTCCAAGCAGCTATTCAGGGCCCTCCCGGCGCTCTCTTCCGCTTGTCTCTGCGTTTATCGGTATGCTTTGCGCGAGAGAGTTGCAGCGCAGAACTCATGCGAAGGAGTTTGGTCCAAGTCCTGATCCCGAAGAGGGGGCCGGCCGCTTCCGG
Organism: Naganishia sp. PT2105A-2; assembly: GCA_023628115.1. Classification (NCBI taxonomy): domain Eukaryota; kingdom Fungi; phylum Basidiomycota; class Tremellomycetes; order Filobasidiales; family Filobasidiaceae; genus Naganishia; species Naganishia sp. PT2105A-2. The sequence goes on along the minus strand of JAMALG010000082.1, from coordinate 127,310 downwards.
GCGCGTAACCCCGCGTTGATACTCTGACATTCAGCGCCGTCCATAGAAGCAACGGTATATCCTGGCCAAGCAGTCTTGCGTCTGGTAGCCCTATGCGCCTAACATCTCGCGTGGGTAATTTCCAATGCTCTGTAAAGAGCCTCTGGGTGGAAGGCGGACCACAGAAGAAGATAGGCCGCACAACACCATGGTCGGTTGGGCTGAGTAGCGAGCATTGTCCATCGGATAAGCCCGTCCCTCAATCGCTCGGCTCCTCGTAAGAGGTACAAGACTAACCTTTTCAACCCCTTCGTGCCATATACAACCACTGTTCTCGAACGATACAGCCTTGCGGTACCCGAAGCTCAAGGATGGAGTCCTTCACAGAGGATTTCAACGACTCGCAGGGCCTGTCAAGCGGACGCGCGGTTCCGGACATCGAATCAAAAACTAGTCAGTACCGGTTCTCTCGTTCTCCATCCTCATACCGAATCACTGATCCGCGTCTTTCCTGCGCAGCTTTGCGAACGCTATTGACGTCCTTGTAGTCCACGCAGCATTCGTCGCGCCATCAAGCCATAGGAAACAGCGCAGAAGTCCGTTTGTCTGTTCGCGTCGGCCGGCGTGCCTTGGAGGATGGAAGGATTTTCGTCCCGCCTTTTCGTACGTACCGGCACAAAGACGATGCTGGGTCTCATGTTCCGTATCGCAGTCGCTAGTCGCGATGTGGGCGACTTCCGAATCAACGCGAAACCTTGCTTTTTTACAGTGTGGATCTGCCTTTGCGTGCTTGCCATGCCTGAAGCCTCGCCCATGACTTCAACGACGGCATCACGGGGATATCGAACCATTTAACGGCTATGAGAATCACGACGTGCCAGACGATCCAGTTGCGGCATGGGGTACTAAAATAACGGCAAACAGACAAGCAGGACACAAGGGCGCAGCTGTGTGTCAATTGGATGTCAAGGTCTCGGCTCGGAGGAGCGATTACCCGCCAGCAATGGATGATGACGGTGATCTTACAAGAAGATACCACCTCCGTTTTCAGAGGCCAATAGGACGATAGTGTAGCCGAAGGACTTGGCTTGTACCGATGCCCATTGTCATGGACGATCGAATCGCCAACGCATCTCAGACCCGTAAGGCGCAGAGTGTGCTCATGGACTTTGACAGTATAGCAGGTCTTGAAATCTTATCTGCGTAAGCTTAGGGAATGATCCATTACAACCATCGTCAACTTCATTATCTTCCATTATCGAAGGTAATGCAGGTTGGTAGCGATGCGACTCAAGAATCGTATCTTTGCGAGAATATGATGATTAGGCCGACCCGGAAAATCCGTAACGTTGTCCATGATGGCATGTTTGACCGTCGGTAGTGTCGACGAGATCCGGTGACGGAGATGGCAGTGTTTGCCGGTCCACTTAAGTTCTTGGGGAAATTCAATCTATGGAAGCCAACGACGCTTGGCTTTTAGATGAATGATTTTGCTGAGAAGAAGAAGAAACGCACTGCATCAGCTCCTGCCGGGTCTCGCTTCGATACGACTTACAATCTGGCCAAGCAAAGACTGGAAGTAGACCCGGATGAGGTGCGAGGAGTCCTCCGCAGTCGGGATGACGGTCTTTCCTGCCCATTCCACGAAGACTCCACCCGGCTTGAAACGTCCATAGTGACATTTTCTTCTGGGTCGTAAAAGGTCCGGCGCGAGCCTCCGCTGGTGGCGGTCAAGTGAGCGGCTGACTCGTTAGAGAACGAAACGCCTTTGGGCGTCTACAGCAAGAGTCAAGGAATCATCAATCAGCTGATAATGCCCAGGCATGAGCATTTGACCTACCAAGCGGAGCTCTCGTCCCAGGGAAATATAGCCCACCCGTCTCCGAGGCTTTGGAGAATTAGTTAGTTGAAGAACAGAGGCAGCGATGTATCTTTACTAACCTCGCGACGTACAAAGCGCACCGATGTGTCACTCAGTTCCTCGTTAGGTTCCTCAGGGTCCACTTTTCGTCGCTTCTGTGGTTATGAAAAGCAGTGCCCGGTCGGATCAGCTTCGAGCGGACTGATTCGACTTGCAACTGACATTCAAGCGGTGTACCTCTTCGTCGTCATCTTCCTCGCGTTTTCTCTGTGAGGTTACAATCAGACTAGGATTCACGCTCCTGTCTGAAGGTTCTTGCCTTTGCACCCGTGGCGACCCAGATCTTTCGTTTCTTCTGCATTAAGGGAAATCAAGTTCGAAATGTTCCCAAGGATCCCTTTGCAGCCTTGTACGGGACTTACAGTGGGTGGCTCCAGCCAGTGTGATGGAGACCCCGCTCCGCGTTTTCGTTTCTGATATGAAACTTCTGGTCAGAAAGGTACTGGACAGGGGTCATGGGAGCTTACCATAGGGGTGAATGGCTGTGTACGTCCAACAGCTTCTTCCGGCAGGGACGAAGCCCGACTGCCGTTGACAGATGTCGTCTTGACCTTGTTATTGAATATGTATACGAGTTTCTCGCAAGGAGATTTAGCCTAACAGTTTTAGTCAATGCCCTGCAGCGAGAGCTAAGTATGTCTGGCTTACTTCGCTTCTCGGCGTGTTCCCGAGTTGCCCCGGATTGCTGCCAGATGGTTTTCGTGCTGAAGTAGCTGACTTCGGTTGGAGTAGCTTGATAAGAACGTTAGTACCCCATGCCACCGATGCTTTGGGTAACTTACCTGACGTCCTGTACGCGTCGAGGCATTGAAAGCACCTGCTATGGCGACGTCAAGGTGCTTCCAATGGTCTTGCCGATGAATCAAGCCAGGAGTTGGAGCCACTGACGTTTTCTGGACGGGGATGGTCCCGTCGTCCTGATGGTCTGCGCCTTGCTCGGTGGTGATGGGCTGCCTGGGCAGGGGGTCAAGGGTAATTTCAGATCCATGCAGTCCCTCGGGAATCCAAGATGGCGAAGACTGGATGCAAGAAGCGTTAACGCCTCGCTTTTCAAAACTGATAGGTGACTTACTCCGGAGGTGGCGGATTTCTCCGAGAATTTACTTCCAGCTGAAGATTTACAACTTGCACCAAGGGACGCGAAGGACTGCTTTGAGGTGAGATGAAGTGGGTTCTCCGTGATCCGCTCAAGCCACTTACCCAATCTTTCTCTTCTGTCAGGGTTTTGTCAGGGTTTGAGCTCGCTCCATCGACCTCTGGATCTTCTCTATTCTCTGCTAGCTCGGTTGCCGCGCTGTCTTCGTCCTCTTGCAACGGTTCTGGGTCGGTTGTTGGGTCCGGATGAACTCGGAGCATGCGCCATGTTGAAGCTACGGTAGACGCAGTTCTCCAGGTCGATATGCAAATGATTCTGCGTAGTCGGTGGCGAAAGATAATCGAAAAAAGGAGGACGCCAACTGTGGGATCTGACAATGCCAGCGTGATGGAGCCTTCAAAGAAGAGAAACGAGACAACCGAGAAGACCAAGTAGATTGTCGGAAGAATTAAGAGCAACGACGCAACAAAGATGAAAGCATTGCGAAAGATGGCCGTCGCAGGGACAGGAGGCGGCGGCGCGGGAAGGAATTGCGCGGGATGGAAGCTCCATTCGCTCGGATGGTATGTTTCGTCGAGGAGTCTGTCCCAGTATCGAGGGTGAATGTATCCGTGGGCATAGAGGATGAAGCGATCATAGCATTGCAAAAGGTGCTCTCTGGTCACCACTCGAGGCTCCTCGAGGGCGATGTGCAACTGACGCAACCACCTATGATTAGCATTTCCTTCACATCGATCCTTGGATCACCTGAGCTTACCCTATTAGCCAGGAAGCGGAGATCATCGTAGTCCAGTCTTTCAAGCCGGCGCACAAGGTCTCCCATCTGAAAGTGCCACTGCTCAACGTCTTCAAAGTCGTTCAAGTGAAGGTGAACCTCCATGATTTGCATGTCTTCGAAGCGTTTGAATAGGGATCGCAGCGAAGAAGCATCGTCCTCGTGCCGTTCTGAGCGGCACTTGACGTCCCAAGGCCTGAATTCATCGGTACTGAATATTGGTTGGCGTGGCATGTTGGGCGAGCACACGTTTTGTAGACAGTTGGTCGTAGATGGCTGATTGAGCCGAGGACGGTTTGTTGTAATTACTGGTCTTTCATGGAGGAAGACCTGGAGACATCAAAGATCAGACGATATAATATATGTGTTCTCGGACCGATCGGCTAGCTGAACCGACAAGCTGGAAGAGGGGAAGGGTGATAACATGATGAAGCCAGCCCGAAGCCGCCGGAACGCGACTCGAGTGGGAAGGTTAGGGGTGCGTCCGGAACATCGTAACTCGTCTCCTCAGGTCAAACTCCCTGGGCTGTCGAGCCAGTCGCTCACTCAGACGGACTGGATCGTGCACTCATATCGACGATGCATGACACACACGGGCCAATACGGGGGTTCTTCGTCATGGGGGTTATCCAGCTGTTCTCGATTGGGCAATGTGTGGGCTTTCGAGTACGAAATTACTCTTTTCGGCACGCTTTTGGGGAGCGAGAACCCCATTTTTGTGGCAGATCTCCTGATCAGGTAATCGTAAGGGGTTCGAAGCACCTATGCCACTGAAGTTTGGCTAGATGGAAACCTTTGAGGGCAGGCGGTCCCGAAGCCCGAGCAGGTCTGGCCCTCGTGATCATACGATCCCGTCCGAAGAGATCTCTGCTTCAATGGATTCACTGGAATGACCTCGGTGTTGAACACACCCTTTCGGGAAGCTAATCCTTCGCTCTCAGCCGATAGAGCTGAGTTTGCCATCGAAATTTCCCTGAGTTGGATCACGAACTGGCGTTTCTCAACGCGAGGAACTGGGGGCATGAGCCGAAGATAGTGTACAACTGGCGTTCGCTGATTTTGTCATCAGACGACCCGTCAATATGCGCGCTGGGAGAACGTTGAAGGTAGCAAACAGTCCAACGATGAAAGTAGAGGGAGGGGTGAAGCTTCTGAAGTTCAACTTGAGATGGTCTCCTTGTAGATACGCCCTCTTGGAAGAGATGAAGAAACATCCCGCTGCGTGTCACATTTCTTGCAGAGGCAGCCAACCCGCAAGCATATCTACCATTCATGTTCTTTACGAGTGATAGCTGCCAGCTGCAAGTCATGGTGTCAATGATTGACGATGATGATATTGGAAAAGGATCTCTCACAGCAGTGAATTCCACATTGTTCAATTGTACAAACGGGCACTGACATTTCAAAAAGGTACGAATCGGTATGATGTAAAGCAGGCGCTTTCTCCGCCAGACAAAGCTGGTCTCATCGCAGCGTCCACCTTTTCTGTTATAAAAGCAGTTGTAATATCGCGAAAGGCCTGAAGAAGAGCCGCTATCTCCCCGCTTCGTGGACTATCTCCATTTGATATTTCTTGTCCTTACCCATTGCGACCAGCTGTATTTCAGTCCATGATCGAAGCGCCATACTTTGTTATCGCAGGAGGGGCTAGTCATGGGATGTCTGAGAACCCAGCCTTTGTGGTGGGCATATAAGTCGAACCATGATGTCTATCCGCGAGCTACTCAAGTCGAGTGCGGAATCAAGCCCTCGGCCATGAGGCGTGACAGCTTTGAGAACGCTGCGTCGGTGTTTACAGACTTACAGTGGCCGTAGGTGGGTGATTATTTCTTCGAGGGACACCTCGTCGATGAAACTGCTGGCCTAAGATCAGTCTTAACTTGTGCTGTTTTCATAGATGGGCCGGAATATGGGCAAAGGTGATCAGGCGAGAAGTGAACGATGTCAGCGAAAGATTCAGCTTCCGCATTTTGTATCCGCAGTAGGCGATTGATAGGAGGTATGTTTGCCATCGCCGTTGGTGTTATTCTATTCGCCATTGTCAAGGGAAAGATGAGGAAAAAGCATGCCCATGTGATCCTGAGAGTCGTGATTCTTATGATACCCCTCTCGAAACAGCAGCATCGAAAGCTGAATCACTGCAAGGGGAAGGGCAACGCGAGTTTCTTTGATGCGAATTTCCGGAATAGGCATCAGATGCATTGTTCCCTTGCGCCTCGTTTTGTTCGAGTCATACCTCCACCCATCCCGCTCAGCCAATCCTTTGTGCTCCTCTCGTCTATCGTTGTTTATCACCATGTTGCTGCGTTGAATCGAGCGTTTACAGGATGCTCCTTCCTCCTTGACGAACTGTTCTCAACGCACAATTCGCCTATACGCTGGAACTCAAGTTCCTGTCGCTTTCAGCCAAGACGAATACCCCCTATTCCCTAACATACCCCGAAGTACCACCATGGTTCCCGCAAACCGTCAACGACTGTCCGCCTGGCTGGTCCAGCTGTCGTACCAGGATTTGCGACGTATGGCGAAATGCGTAAGTGAGGTGTTTCTGTCGATAGGAGTCAAGCGCTGATTTCTCCTTCACAGCTGGCGATCGTTCTCAAGACTGAGGAGGAGTTCCCGGCTGCATCTCACATCGCTGATTGTCAGCATTGAATCTTGATACCAGGCAACTACACCATCGACCCCAGTGACTGGCACTTGCTGCTCGGATGCCGATACGCGCCCTTCAATCATGCTTGGCGACCCTCGAGACTCTTCTTCTGGCCTCGAGCTGCTGCCATCGATATGCCGCCTACCTACGTCCCTTCGGTAGCACGCAACAATCACCTTGAAGTTCAAACGATGGAGGAGCTCGACGTTGAAGCATTGATAGATTCTGACGGGAACGTGAATGACTTGGTCATCAAGCCAGAGGAAGAAGCTGAGATAAACGATGATGAACTGTTGGAGAACATGGTGAGTCTAGCTTGTGCTTCACTATTCTCAGAAAACTTTCGCTGACCCGGTGAATGTCGTGCAGCTGATGGTACATGAGGAAGCTGAAGACCTCTCCTCCTTCGACAACGCGGATCAGAAGGAGGGAGGGCTTGTGCAGAAAGCGATAGATGAAGCGACTGTGGGTGCATTCCATTTCTAGACTTGCCACTCCTGCTGACTGATCGCCGATCTGATAATTCTCGAATAGGCAATGCTGATTGAGCAGGTAGAAGAGACGGGTAAATTCACCAGAATGTATACTGACGCCGATATCATGGTGAGTCGCTCCAGTGAAGCACATCTTGCCCTTCCATTCGCTGATCTATGATAAATCGCAGATACAGAGAGAAACAACTGCAATCGACACCCCACCTATGGCGCAATCCAGTGTCGCGATGAACGCTCCTATCGAGGATCTCATCACCAAGGTTCCCATTACCGGCTCCTGCGGTCCAACTCGATCCAAGGGCAATCGATCTCGCTCCAGCTGCTACAACTTCAAGGCTGTATCTCAAGCTCACAAGGAGATGGCTATCAAGCGAGGAAAGCGAAGACCTCCAGTCACTCGGTTCGACTTGACGGAGAAGGTTACTGAAACACCTGTGATTATCGTGAATCAACTCGAATCGCTGGCACAAGAACCCGTCACGGGCGCTGTCACCCAACTCGAAACTTCGTCTGAGCTGAAAAGCGAGAAGTACGCCATAGGCGCTCCTGAGGACTCGGTGATCACGGGCTTTTTGCAGCTGCCATACGAATCGTTTGGCTTGCCCGAAGGACTCAACAAACGCACTCGGCTTGACAAGCCTATCCGTCAAAGCCTCAAGTCAAAGGTGCATGCGCGACCATCGTCGGCGACTATCAACAAGACGTTTGATCGTGATAGCATCCTCTCCAACGTCTCCGACAGTTCAGAAGCGACAAACAAAGCAACTATGCCAGGCACAACGGTTGCAAGCGGTCCCAGCAAAGGAGTCGACGTCTTTTACAAATATGCACAAGAATCTTCAGTCACCTCCGCACCCGTGACATCGCTCGAGCGTAACACAAATCTGGCGCCCTTCTCGAAAACACACAGACGAAACGCTGAAGAAGTCGCTATTTGTATTGAAGGAATGAAAGAGGAGAGGATCCCTGGGTCGGACACCAAAGCCTCCGACTCGCACAGCAGCCAAGATACACTATCCATGTCTTCACAGCTGGACGTTCAAATGCCGAGAATCTACCCCGACGAGAGTCCAACATCACCTGTCTCCATGCACAAGACATCGTTGTACGTCAGCAGCACGAAACAAAGCAAGCCATCGGGAAGTCTGGAGGTATCAAACCTCATAGCACAATCTATCGACCGGGGGTCTGCAGGCTCTGACTTGAAGACACAGTCGAATCCTCGCAACAGACCTATCATTGTAACGCGTTCGAGACTAGGACCGGTCAGACAGGATCCACCCATCAAGCTCAAGGAGTCGGATTTCAACCGCGACCGAACTCCACTCGCGCCCAAAGACCTCAACACAACCGTAGCGGATACCTCCAAGACACGTCCTTCAGACGGAGCTCAGAAGGATGAAAAAGCTTCCGGAGCTCCGTTCGAGGCTCGAGGCTTCCCCCTTATCCACTCTAACCCGTCTCCAGTCATGCCCTTCGATCCAAAGGCGACTCAAGAACCCGATTCGGAACTCATCAGGAATGTCTTCAGCCTCGTGAGTTGTGTCCATGCCTCAACGCCTGACCCGCGATAATATACTTACATAGCTCTTGCTCTCGAACAGAAGCGAAGGTGGGATAACGAGCTGATTCCAACTGGTGAACACCATGCACTGCAAGACGTGAGTTCTGTAACTGAATATTTCGTCTAGAAGTCTAATCTCTTATCATTGGAACAGGAGCACGTTGCCAAGAAGCCAAAAACGGTCGTCTCCGATGTAGTCTGCCGATCCAACACAGCCGAAGATACCAACAAGAGCTCGCCAAATCGCGAGGAGAAAAGCCGATCTAGAGAGAGATTCAGTCGAAAGGCCGACAAACCACCTAAATCCGCTGTCGGCACATCAACTTCACAAGCCTCCTCAGTGCTCCCCATCGATACTTTTGCCTTCCAAATCATGCCAGGAGAGGTCCAGTCGATCCGGAAATGTGAGCAGCAACGCAATAATGAAACAGTGCCGGAGTCGTCCAAAGATGTCGCTTCAACTGTACAGAAGAGCCTGCCGAATCAAAGTCAAACTATTCGGTCGCCTCATGCGAATGAAATTCCTGCTGGGAACGTGGACGGAGTACCTGGACCTCAGGATCCCAGAGATGGCCCAGAGCATATCGATAACAGGGCAGTGACGGAAACCGACCTTTTGAAGGCAGAGTATACTGAAATCAAAGAGGTACGTATCCGCGTGTTTGCGTCGGCTTTGCGCAGCGGTGTTGATCATTTGCTTGTAAACAGCGCTGCTTGAATTTGCCCATCAAGGGACGCTCTTTAACAAAAATAAAGCTGGCAGCAGGAATTGCCCGTTGTGACAAGGTGAGTTTCGAGTACTCGTTCGAGTGTTCAACGATATCAGGCTAATCAGCGACTCATTCCCCAGCGGGCGAGGGCGACTCTCGGGCTCAAGAAAAGAGAGAAGACGCGCCTCCGCAAAACGATCCCTGAGAAGCGGGACAGCCACGTGTCCCAGGGAGGAGAGCCCGGAAAGATCTCGGATAGTGACGTGAGTGAATGAGATGAGATTACTGAAAGCTAAAGCTGATTTTCGTACTGCGCTATCCCCTAGTTTTTCTATATGGCCGATGTCATCACACGGGTTCCATGGCAAGCCTGTACCGGCAACTTCTTGCCGCCACTCAATTCGATGGTCTGTAATGACCAAAAGAATTCAGCTGAGATTGAAGTCAAGATGGACACGATGTCAGGAGAGTCCGGTTTCATGGACGTCGACGAGGGTTCAGATGTTTCACAGCTTGAGAAAGAATGGAGGAAGGATGTAGCCAGCCATTTCGTAGCCCATTATACGGGAATAGTGAGTCCATACTATCACTGCAAACATTAGCGTATTTCATGCTAACCTTCGATGCCTCCGCAGTACCGCTCTGGCAGCTTCACTGCAGCCAAACTCGAATTGCGCAACGAGGTCACGACCCGGAACGCCATTCACTTTGTCGAGGAATACTGCCAGCACGCCTTGAAGAATGGCCTGTGAACAACTCCAGCATACTCGATCACTTCTTTATAATACCGTACACACTCGTTGAACCTTGGAACGATCAAACCTTCGCTTCGCTGAAACGATCGCTCACTCTCGTTTGGCTCAAGGAACGTACAGTCGTTCGATCAAGCGCAAGTAGATAACAAAAGCAGAAGAAAAGATTGGCTTCAGCATTTACCGGTTGGCAGAATACATGCAGACTACCTGTGCCCCTACCTTCGCTTGCTCGGAACGCTCTTTCCAGGAAAACTACCTACCGAACTCCAGCTTTACCGTTACGCTTACATGGACATCACCATCGACGACTCGGCGCCTTCTCAAACAATACCATCTCGATAACGTTGGTGTGATGAAACCACGGAGAGCTCTAAGACCTACCCAGCGCCTTCAAATCTAATATTTTTGGGGACGGCAATAGCGGACCCTTCATCAGTATCGACACCCACCAATGGCCAGGATCCGGTTCCGGCACTCCCGCAGATGTTCCTCAGCCCGCCCAAGGGCTCCCCGTACCGGAAGCATCGTCACCTGCATCACCTCTCCGACCAACGGTTCTCTTCCTGGAGCCCATTCCCCAGCAAACCAATTCGTCCGCTCAGCAAGCACCGCTTCCCCAGCCAGGAACACTCTCGACGGTCTTCGACACACAGGCGTCTCCTGCAGGCACTTCGCCTCCTGTTCAGAACAGTTCCAAGCCCAAATCCTCTCCGCCGAGCCTGAAACTCTTTTTGCTTATCCGTTCCCTTCTTTTGCGATGGTTCCGCATGCCAGTCAATGACATCAAAGACCTGCGGGACTGGCTTCACCGTCTCGATTACGACGATCTCCGACTCTTGGGCGTAAAGGCAAGTCTACTGGCGGGTCCCTAACAAGCTTTAGAATACAGCTCATCTGTACCCTGCGATAGTTGGAGGTCCGACTGCCCGCGCGACAGTGGTTCTACAACTCATCGCATCTCTACAAATGCGAAACGCGACTCCTCACCTCTGTCATCGACGAGGAGTCCGTTAGTCCTGCGGTATGGCACAAGCTTCTCGATCGTCGATACCCACCTTTCAAGATTCAAAACCTTTCCAAAGCTCGCAAGAAGCGTCAAACCCGTCGCTCTGGTCGCGCGAGACTCGCACAATACCTCCGACAATCCCTTCGCGACTTCGCGTTTCATCTCCTGATGTTTCTTTCCGTTGTGCTTACGGTAGTCGTCGTCATCACTATGTTGGAATCATTCTTGATCATTGGTCAGCTTGTATGGGACCCGCAAAGGGCTACTCCAAAGGAAAGAATGCCAGCAGAGTGGAAGTCAAGACATGAAGTGGAGGGGGAAGCAGAGCAGGAGGACAAGGAGGAGTCTGGCCTGGAAGATACAGAGTCGAAAGAGGACGAATCCAGCGTGAGTGTCCCGGTCGGTTCGGAAGTCCATCTGACCTTTATCCGGCTACAGTTACCGTCTTCCCCTGCGCGGGAAGCTGCGATTCGTTCAGCACAGCGTCACCGTGTGACAATGGCGCGTGTCGTGGATTTGGTAAGTTTTAGTAGCTGGCACACCGAAGGGAACTCGCCAATTTTGTCTCAGTTCAACACGTGGATGTCTCCGACTCCCTGGAGACTTTTTGGGCGAGGCGCACTCGGTGTTAAACTTCAGGGACCATCCACCCCTCTGGACCAACTCTCTAGGCAGCAGGGGGTTTCCAGCGCTCCTATCATGCCGGCATACGAGTGGGAGAACCTGGTTCTCAGCCGACATGTTTCGGAGGATAGGGAGGTGATGCCAGCTGTGAACCGACAACTTGACGGCTCGACAGCTTGTGGATAACCATCCTGAAGGGAGAGGACAGGTACCACGGCCGCCTCGAGTAAGCCCTTCAGCTGCTCCTGGTAATCCCGCGGTCCGCAATGACGATGTGAGTCGACCAAATTCTCAATGATCAGGTCACTTAGACTTTTACGCACCTCAGGACTCAAACGACCAGAAGTCCGGCGTGATGTTCTCGGTTAGAAGACCTGTTTGGGACACGGGATCCGTGGTGCGTCACGGTAAACGCCTCTTCCGCGATATACGCTGATATCTGGAATACGTCCAGCCATCTTCGCCTCTTTATCGGCCTCAGCTGTCTCCCGTCGTCGTTTATCGTCACACGTTATCCCGTTGCCCAAGTCCGGCAACGTCGGATGTGTACGGGACGATCCTTCTCGTCACGGTAAGTTCGTCTACAGCTTATAGGAGCCGGCTAACCGGAAATCCTCTGTAGAAACGAAAGCGTAATGCAACCGCTGCTGGTATGGACGAGGAGGGTATCAAAGTAGGAGCAGCGATATCCTGGTGGTACACCAGCTGGCCCTGACCTTGCCTTTTACACTGATCTAGAAGAAGGCGAAGACCTGTAGCGCAGTGAATGTCGTCGTTCCTGCTCATCGGAAGAGCAGAGCGGATGACAGCGGAGATGATGAGCGACCTGCGGTAAGCTCTCGTCAAATTGTACAAGCCGTGCGTGACTGATGTATCCACAATCGTGATTCAACGTAGAAACGGCGAAAGCTGTCGGAGGGCCAAACGATGGTTGGCGCGATGTATATCGCTGAGAAGCGACCCATCCGTGGAGTGGTATGTTCCCAATTACAGCCCACTTAGGCATTGCGCGCTCATTGTCATCGGAACAGTGCTATGAACGACCTGAAGTGATCCGGACTAGCCCAATTCGGCGTCGCCGAGCAGGTCGCTCAGTGCGTCTCGCTCCCCGGATGATGGTCAAGAAAGCTAACTATTTCTCTTCTCACACTTTCATGAAGCCTATCGAGACCGGCTTATCCGCTCACTGGTCGGTTCGCTAGTCGAACACTCCGCGGGACCCGATTGCACCTGAAACGGATCCGAATACCCAGTGGATTCCCGAAAACGAATGTCTTTTCATTCAACCTTCGGATTTTTCGCTCAGACCGGCAAATCGGTTTGAAACCATACACCCTACTAGAGCTTTCGACAATCGCCGACGGCTCCTCACTCTCACATCTCAAGCTTTCGCCAATCGGTCGCGCTGGAAGCCATAATTAATCCAATAAACTTCGAGCTTTGAGGCGCGAGGTCACGGTCGCATGAGGCTTCTTCGGCTTAAGCGAATAGCGTTAGTCCCGTCGCGTTCCCTCCTTGGGACGTAGTTAACGTCGCCCTAGCAAACTCCGACCTGAGTCTGTATACTCTCCGCCCAGAATAACATCATACAATGGCGACATCCAAAGCTTCCGCCATCAATTGCACAATTCGGCTCCGACATCTCGTTGACGACACACCGTTCTTCGACATAACGCCTCTCCGATCTCTTTCGAAGACGTATCGACACTTCTTATTCCTTATTTGTCCGCATGAAATTCCTCCTATCGGGTGGCCATTGATTGGCATGAGTGGGTTGGGACAATGGCTCATCCACCGGGATAATGGTTCAATGGTCGGGATAATGGCTCAGTAACCTGTATAATATCGCTTCGAAATGAGATAACAAAATTCGCTTGTTTTTCTAAACCCCACGGTACAGTCTCCGTTACTGTTGCCCTGATTCCGGCTTCGACTGAGCACAAGAGCTTTTAGGATTTTATGGCCAAGCGGGTAAACTCAGCCATTCTGCATGTGTGTCCGTCCAGTTCGACTGGAGAGGTCTGGAGCGCTCGTTAGAGCCCATTACCAACTAGAGAGCTTGAATCCTCAAGCTAAGACCGTGAGCCTTTCTTTGCTGCTAACTGGGGGCCGACATAGCCGTGTGAAATTTCATCCCTCTTAGGCAGAAATGTCAGCTGGTTTTGGTCCGAAGAATGGCAAGACCAGGTTCCTTTGGCCTGTTGTGCCACCTCGACGTCCCTTTTCGGTTGCCCAGTGGTTGTCCTGTCGCACCGCCTGCCAAAGTGGACTCTCGAAGACGTGATCAGGAAGGCCTGAAGGAGGGCTGGAACCGTAGCAAGTCACTCGCTATGAATCTTTGGCGCAATGTCAATCGCAAAAGATTAGAATATTTTGCATCCGCGACCTAAAACCGATAGGAGGTTCTGGTATCTCGAGCAGATAGGCTCTCGAGTATGTTCGTCAACCCTTGAGACTCCTCTTCGTAGGGGTTGGACACTTGCTGGGAATCCCTTGAATCAGGTGTGCCATGCAAGCTGAGAAACGTCTCAAGAAGTACCCAAAGGGTGCGTGGGTGAGTTCGCACCGCGCACGGAAGTCGGTCAGTTCAGTGTCTGTCGAATGGGAATCCCATACTGACACCACATTATAGAAGGAGCCCAAGCCACCGCTGAAGTACCGGAGATCTCCTTTGAGGAACGTTCTTACACTCGAGGATCTTGTCGCTGCAGCGGACTTGGAATCAGACGATGAAGACGAAGTGGACGGGGATTCAGATTCAGAATCGGAATCTGAATCAGAATCGGAGACAATGACCGTTCAGGACGAAGGGTGCTGGTGGCCTTCGTTACGAATGCCAGGCGATCTAGGCTCCAACGCCTTTGCAACTTCGGCCATGGAAAGAAGCCGGATGAACTCGGGTTCTCTGTTGCCTCCTCTCGAGGCTATGGTGGGCAACATCGATCAGTACATGGGCGTGATGGATCAGTACCTGGCGATACCATATGACGATCTTGTGACAGCCCCCCGGCACGTTTTCGAAGCTACTGCCTCGGCATCTGCTCTTCGCGAGAGCAAGGGCGCTGCAAATTCCCACGAAGTTCAAGATCCGACAATCGCAACGATCCTCTCGTCTAATGCCAATGTAGACTTTGATGTCGCGGTCGGACAAGAGGCGGAAGGCCACTACGGCAACTAATTTGGTTCTCCTACAGTTCTCCAAACCGGTGAAGGCAATGTGTTGCAACTTGACGGCATCGTCACTGCAGAACAGCCAGTCGTAGGAACTCGAGAAGCTATCGCATTCCCTTCGATGCAAGGCGCCAACCGGGTTGACGATTCGACAGAGTTGTACTGGCAATCCTGGATCGGCTTGATGAGCACAGGGGATGCCTTGTTTGAGGGCTTTGTAAGTCATCCAGTATACATTCTTGTCGCAAACCAGAGCTGAACCATGGCTAACAGGATTGGTCCGAGTGGGAGGCTGCCGAGGCGCTCACGGCCCTGTCTACCCAAACCACTGTCCCCCATGACTCTGAGTCCCCTTGTGATAACGATGACTCCGAAGCCTGCGTGCGGCGAACGATTTCGCCGACGTATTGCGCGGGCACCTTGTTTCGCAATTGGCAACCTCGATGTTTCAGACCGAGGGTCCCTTGGTGCCTAACCACTCTTGCGGTACTATGAGTTATCGACTATGACGATTACATCAGCTGTGTATCAAATTGTATACTGTTAAGAATGGGAGTATCAGAATCTGCTATACTACGAGAAAACAAATCATCTATAGCGTAAACGTCTCGGCAGTCAACTCTCGATACGTTTCGGATCTTTGGGTGGCGGGAAACAGCGAAAGTGGAGTTCCGCAGGAATTGACTTGCGGTGACAAGGTCGTACCTCCTACGTTGTAATCGAACGCTCGCTCCTCAACGATCCATCCTAGTGCGAAAGACTGTGGAGCGGCTGTCGGGTCAACGTCAAGATCAGCAAACAGTCTAGGAACCAGTTATGCGACCTGCCTTGGGGCGATCAAAGCGGTAGACTATCGTGAGCGAGACATCCCCTTCAACTTCGTGGCTCTCGCGCGTACACATCGAGGGTGGCTTTCAACTCGCCCGGACTCTACATTCCCCTTGGCCTTCCTCATACGGACATGAGTCCATAAGCCTCGGTGATCGAGCCTTGGGGCAGATGGCGCCCCGAGGAATCAAGCGCTACTTTCCCATCGCTGTTCGATGGCGGTTTTTGCGGTCCGGGGCCGTGAAGTCCATGTTGGGATGTGTGTAGAAGGTCTCAAGCTGCAGAGCTCATCAGCAAGCACTCTTAACAATGATATATGACTTACGGACACTTTACTCCTGGTTATATCGCACATTGTCCGTATCTAGCATAGCACCGCAGTGACTGGCATACAAGCAAACGTTGCCGGGCCTGAGCTCTTTTTTAATCACCGCGCGGCCCATTCGAGACAACACCGCCGCGGCTCGAGAAGCCAGAGAGATCCTGGTTCGCAATACGATCTTTTACTCCGGGATACGTTGGCTCCTCGAGCATTGTAGCATAGCAGGGTCCGCAGGCGTTGTCAGATGGATCCAGAAGCAACGCACATTCAGCCCCAAGACAGCTGATAATGGTTTGTTCCGCGTTGGTATGTCGAGAGTGGCATTGACCAACGCGGCTCGACCGTATCAGCACTTCCTGGGAGCCGTGTAGACACATTAACATCGGGATCCTCGAGGAAGATACGGTTACTTGCGAGCTTGACACATGCAGACCGACGAACAACCTCGCCGCGCGTCCACGTAATTTGGATCCGCGCCCTGGCTGACTGCCGGCCATGTCCGTCCATAACGATGTCGTCGTCGTCGTCGTCTTCAGGCCGGGTATGGCTTCCCTCCTGTCCGTCGACCCTTGCTCGAGCGGACGTCACGATGCCGACCCAGGACCTGTACAAGCTGCCGATAGCCTCAAGGCCAGCACACCCGACACCCCTGTTGAATCGGCTGTTCTTTTACCCCGTCTTCGTAGCGGGCGCCCTGATCATTCTGAGCATCCAGGCGACATTGCTTCCGATCGGTGTCGCAAGTCGGATATGCATTACGTCGAGGCGTGCGTTCGGGCTCAAGAGAAAGACGGGATGGATGGAGCAGGGCTACGAATGGGGCGTACGTCGGACGAAGCAGTTGTTTGGGATGTTGCGTGAGTGTTACTGTCGTTCGTGGTGCGTTCGCGGGTTAACGGTGTGCAGTGATCGTCATGATCTCGATGTTTGCGCCGACAACGATCACACTCACGTCCGACGACTCGATACCTCTACAAAGTATCCTCGTTCGGCCAGACCCGCAGCGAAAGACCACGTACCTCGCTCTGCCGTCGGATCTCGTCATCATGTCCAATCATCAAGCGTACCTCGACTGGATCTTTATCTGGATCGTCGGCCATCTCTCCGTTACGCCGGACGCGAAAGAGGAAAACAGGAAAAAGGAGTGGCATCATGGATCCAGGAGTCTAATCATTTTGCTCAAGAAGAGCCTCAAATGGCTTCCGCTCGTGGGATGGGGAATGTGAGTCCGCTACTCGAATCCGCTGCCATTTGCTGACTCTATCTCAGGCAAGTATACCGCTTCATCTTCCTCGCTCGGTCATGGGCGCAGGATCAAGGCAACCTTTCCAAGGCTCTTCGGGATCTCGGGGCACGGGCGAAAACCAAGGCGCTGGGCGGGCTTTGGGTGTTGATTTTCCCGGAAGGCACGATTACGAGTGATGATGAGCGTGCAAAGAGCGTACGATATGCACAGAGGGAGGGAGTGGTACGTCCGTTCATCTTGCGTATGCCCTCAGCTGATTCGCGTATAGCCCGACTTTGTCAATGTGCTTCACCCACGGTCTACGGGTTTGCTGTTCATTCTGCGCACATTGAAGCCTCAGATACCAACGCTCCGGTTACTGGATATCACGATCGGCTACCCAGGAGTCATCCGTGGAGGATACGCACAAGAATGGTACGGCCTCACCAGTGTCTTTATCAAAGGCATCCCGCCGCCCACGATACACATACACCTCCGGATGGTCGATCTGCCCAATGAGGACATTCCGGGCGTGACAGAACCCTCGTCGGTCGCGGGGAAGCGGGAGCGCGAGCAAGTATCGGATACAACTCCGCTACTCGTGGACCAACCGACCGCTGGACCAGCGCATCCCACGTCGATTCCCGGATTGGCGACGGAGCAGGAGGCAAAGGCGTTTAACGGCTGGCTGAGGAAGAGGTGGGGGGATAAGGAGGCGTTGTTGGATCGGTTTACGAGGACGGGTGGATTTTCGGTTGCGCCTGCGGGAGAGGTGGATGAGGTGGAACAGAGGGGATTGATCAGTGGTGGGGCTGTGGAAATGCCCATTGCGTTGTGGTAGATGCAAACGAGACTCACACGTACTGCTCATCAGTTCGTGAATTCCAAGGTTTTCTCGGATGGTAAATCGTCGCTGGATGCGCGACACCTTGCGGAACTCGAAAACTGCAGTTCCGACACTCTGCAGCCATTTTACAATGGCACTCGTTGCAAGTAGCCTCGGACCTGACTCGAAAGCTGAGTCATCGCAGATAGGATAGAATATCGGGTGGTCACCGTCAAGGTAGAGTAATGATGCATCGGCTCTGATTCTACAAATGCCTCAATCGCGGGTTCTTCGCCTGCGTCGGACGTCCCTTCATGATTAACCTGGCCAACATGACCGAAGTCAACGCTGAAAGCGAGAGCCTGAAGCGAAAGTGAGCCAAAGTTGAACGAAATCGGAGCGAACGTACCATGTGGCGGCGTATGTTGCGTGCATATTCCGCAGTTCGACGACTGGTGGGCGCCCAACGGGGATACCCTGCGCCATGAGCATTCCGGGAACATGGTTCCCGTCTGAGAAAGATCAGCAGAGATTCGACGCATGCGCGACGAAGCACATACCAAAGATTTCGTCGATGATGACGGGTTGCATCCGCTTGCCATCCGCGCCCGCAACACGCGTCATCTCGTCCAGGTCCATCCAGTACCATTCATTGCTGGCGACCTTGTTGTCAGGCGTGAACGTGCCCTTGCCCTCTGGCGTTTTTAGCATTCCCTCGATAACGATCTCCTCCCCCTCTCGCTTGCCCAATGGTGGCGGCACCTTTTCGGAGCCCTGACGGATCGCCTGCGCACGCGTACTGGTGATGAAGCCTCGATTCACCAGAACTGTAGTGGGCTGGGAAGCAGGCGACGAAGGCGATCGGACAAAGGGCTGGATGAGGTTGACGCCTGGCGCGCCTTCGTACACTCGCGGACCGAGAAGGATGGGCGGATCGGCAAAGTGGCCCTTGAGGAGGACGCGGCGGAATTGGTAGTCGGGGAGGGCGGCGGTGCTGCAAAGAATGCGAATTAGCAGAGGCGTGCGAGGGAAGCCCATTTGGGAATATGCGCCCGGGAAAGTGCCAGAGCTCTTTGATTCGTCTGCTGGGAAGGCCCACTAGAGCCCTTCATACGGAACGCCCCCTATTGTGGCCTCATGACCGCAAGCATATCATCACGCCAGAGCTTCCTATTTCAGCGAACACGACGGGCTCGAGGCGGACTTCCCGTGTCCGTCAAGCTTGAGGGCGTCCAATGACAGCCTTCGCAGACTCCCAGATATCAGCCCGATTTTGCCTGCCTGGAGCTAATTGTCCCTCCAACCGAGTAACTCGGCCGTCACTCGGCGGGCCTGAAATTCTCCTTGCGCGCGTCGCTCTTCCCCTGAGATTGGCTGATTCTGGCATTGCTCAAAGAGTTTACGGCCTAAGAGTCGCCTCGCGGTGGTCGATGACTCTCGGCCGTCGTACGACGACGTCGAAGATCGCTGCGTGGGGCGATGAAATCTCGCTTCGCTAGACGGACCGACGACGTCGAAGATCGCTGCGTGCGGCGATGAATTCTCGCTTCGCTAGACGGACGACGGCCACGAGGATCCCTTACTGGCGGCGCTGAATCCTCGCTCCGCTCGACGAGACCGACGCTCGGCCGTCGTACAACGGCCTCGAGGATCCTTGCCTGCGGCGCTGTATTCTCGCTCCCTGCGGTCGCTCGGGGAAGTGCTCGCTTCGCTCGACGTCGCTCCGGTCGGCCATCCTACGACGGCCTCGAGGATCCTTGCCTGCGGCGCTGTATTCTCGCTCCCTGCGGTCGCTCGGGGAAGTGCTCGCTTCGCTCGACGTCGCTCCGGTCGGCCATCCTACGACGGCCTCGAGGATCCTTGCCTGCGGCGCTGTATTCTCGCTCCCTGCGGTCGCTCGGGGGAATGCTCGCTCCGCTCGACGTCGCTCCGCTCCTCGGCTCGGGGACTCACTTGACCTCGTCCGGCAACACCATCGGCTCCCTTGCCATCGCCTCGTCCACCTCCCTAATCAACCCCACCTTCCACTGCAACCTCTGCAGCTGCCATACCCCTAGTACACCCGTCAACACGGGCACAAAGCACAAGACGGCGGTGGTGGGCGTTAGACGAAAGTTGCGGGACGACGTGGTGTACTGGGTTGATGCGTGGCGAATGGCCGCTCGTGCACGGCCAAGTGGGCGCGCTGTGCCGAGGCAAGGACGGATGAAGGACTGCATGGGTGGCGTGGTCGATATGACGGACGGACAAGTCAACCTTTGAATGACTCGACTCGACTCGACTCGACGCTTCATTCAGCTGCCTCGATCGACCCGCTCGCCCCCCCTCGCGGAAGCAAATTTCCCCGGCGGGTGAGTCCGAGTCGAGTCGGCAGCTGACAAAAGGCGACTGACCGACCTCTTCCCCCGCCGCTCCCCGCCAACACTGACACCCCGCCCGCCCGCGCCACCATGGACGACTGGCAGCCCATCGGCAGGACACCCAACCAGATCATCCTCTACCACGCGCCCTCCAACGCCCTCGCCGTGCGCGCAAGCCGCGAGGATCCCATCAGCATCCACAGCATCCCGGGCACGCCCGCCGCGCCCGGATCCCGCAGCACGGCATCGAGCGTCCATTTGCCCGTCCTCGCGCCGCCGAATACATCCAACGGCGTCGTACTCGGCCGCCGTCGACAAAGCGATCTCATCCGACGCCGCACTAGTCCTGTCAATATCCCGTCCTCGGACCTCTGTCCCTACTGCTATCGCCCCATCCTCGAGGATCCTCCCTTTCCCGCGCCGCCAGCCACCTCGACACACGTCTCCCCGCTCGACACCTCGGATCGGTTGACGACCCTCATTCGTCCCGAATACTCGACCCCGACAGACGACCCCGCATCACCACCCCTCCATCACATCCAGCCCTACTTTCAGATCCTCGAGCAGTCCGTCGATGGATCGCGCGCATCGACGCCCGTGCACGAGGTGGAT
This sequence comes from Naganishia sp. PT2105A-2, assembly GCA_023628115.1. Lineage (NCBI taxonomy): Eukaryota > Fungi > Basidiomycota > Tremellomycetes > Filobasidiales > Filobasidiaceae > Naganishia > Naganishia sp. PT2105A-2. The sequence continues at coordinate 106,389 of JAMALG010000082.1, read as the reverse complement.
GACGGCAGGCGGTTCGTCAGCGATAGTGAGACGCCCGCAAGGGGCAGTGGGGAGAGGCGCAGCGTCGAGGGGTATTATCGTCGGTTTTTCGTCGAGGAGAAGCGCCTCGGCATGGGCGCCGAGGGAACGGTGTATCTTTGTCAGGCGAGTTTCCACCCTCCCACTACACGCGCGCGCGCGCGCCTGGCATGGACATCCGTCTGACGCTTGCGCAGCACGTCCTGGACGACAATTATCTCGGACACTATGCGATCAAAAAAATCGCCATCGGAAATTCCAAGCCGTATCTGTACAAGATCCTCCAGGAAGTCCGCTTGCTCGAACAGCTACGGCATCCGAATATCATTCCGTATCACCACGTATGGATCGAGGATGCGCAGTTCTCGAGGTACGTCGACGGGACCATCGCCGGGGAAACAATGTACTGAAACCCCATAGCTTTGCCCCGCCCATCGCAACCCTCCAGTAAGCCCAATCCCCCCCTCTCCGACCCCAACCACCTACACCCCAACTCCTTGCCCCTTAGCGTCCTCATGTCCTACGCAAACGCCGGCAACCTAGACACCTACATCGCCTCCCGTCACTCTTCCAGCCCATCCCTCTCCCTCCATCCGCTCGACCACCCATCCGACGGCGAGGGCCCGAGTCCGGAAGAGCTCAAGCGACGCCTGAGGGAACGAAGAAAGTCGCGTTCGGCCGGTCGACCGGCGGCGGCGGCGGCGGCGGCGAGTGCGCCGAGGGCGGATGCGCGGGCGGTGATGCTGCTTGGCATCGAGGAAGTAGCGAGCCTCTTTGGGGATATCGTCAATGGGTTGCATTTCCTCGTGAGTTCAGCGGGGCGGGTAAGGGGGACCCCCGGGAGCTGATGGGTCGCGGTAGCATTCGAATGGGATATTGCATCTGGATTTAAAGTGCTCCAATGTCTTGCTGCATAGCCAGGAAGGGGATCTGATGTGGGTTCGCGCGCGCGCGCGCGCGCCATCTCGACGGGAATCGGCGACTGAACAAGCGACTCCTCAGCCCACGCGCGATGATCTCGGACTTTGGCACGTCCGAGGAGATGCTGCATCGGAAACGCGATCGAACGGGCCATACGGGCACGATGGAGTAAGTCTGCTACATGATGCTCGAATGAAACCGAGGCTGATGAGATGCAGGTATATGGTATGCCCGCATACACGTCGGCGAACGATGGCTCATCCCTCGTAGGCGCCAGAGACGATCGCTCCGGATGAGAACGGCCGGTGGAGGGAATGGGATACAAAGGCTGATATTTGGTCGCTTGGCATGTTGCGCGCGCAGTCGCAGAAAGGAAAAGGCATGTGGCTGATCTGCCGTAGGTCTCATCTTGCACAAGCTGTTATTTTTCAAATTGCCGTACGGCGAGACGGAGAGCTACGATGAACTCGCAGCGCGAATCCATGGATATCAGGGGTGCGTTCCCCTTATCTGGCTTACCCACGGATAGGTCAACTGACGTGGCTGCAGCTTCAAAGCATCTCGGGAAATGAAAAAGGCGTGCGCGAAGCGCGGCCTGCCGCCGGGCCTTTTGACGCTGCTGGAAGAGATGACGGATGTCGTCCCTGCAAAACGGCCGAGTATTCAAAAGGTCGTGCAAAAGTCGACCAATCTCCATGTGACTGATCCTAGGTGGGGAAAGTGTTGCCTGCTAATGTTGCTCAAGACGCACGCTGGGAATGGCGCCGACGAAGAGATTGCGCCCGGGTCGTTGGTCAAGTCGTTGACGCCGTGGCGAAAGGAAGCCAAGGAGTCTCAGCAAATCCAGAGTCTTTCTCAGGAAGCGGTTGCGGATCCCGGTCGTCTCGAAGAGCTCCGGGCGCGATACTTGCCGACAGCTTTGTTGCTGCTCAAGGTACGTCGAGGAGAGACAAAGACCCTATCAGCGACGGTGTTGACCCCTGGACAGCTCTGCAGCCTCCTGCCGCCCTTCCGCGCGACGCTCCCGCCGACGACAGCACTCTACCTACTGCTCGTTCTCGCGATTGTGGATCTGCAAGCAGGGGATGTGCTCGTGTCGTGGATGGCGAATGCGTGCCATGTGGCGGGACTATGGTGGCTTGCAAGGGGTTGAAAAAGTGTAAACAATTGATATAATGAATATGGTAGACGCGTCCATGACGTCAGCTTGATCGAGATAACATATCTATATATGCAGTAAATAAATAACGCGAGGTCCGAATGCCATGGTGCATGTATGCCGTCGTCGTTCGAGGGCTCTTCCATCACGACACTACAATGTCCCGTCCAAACCACATCAAGCTCCCCCCGCAACCGGCTCCGGACGACGTCTTTTCCCGCCCGCACAACTCGGCCCTGGACACGGCGCCGACGCCATCAGATGCCGATTCACCCGCACCGTCGCCGGGACCCAAGGGCAAACGATCCATCTACGGGAAACGACAATCTATTCCATCGTCAGATGCCTATCGATCACGAAGAATGAGCAAGGCTTCGACGCTTGCAAAGTCTGTCTTGCTAAGCCCGGGGATCGAGGAAGAAGGCAAGCCGGCGATTCCGACTTTGTTGCCGAATATCCGTCCGGCGTATGCAACACCGCTGCCGGTGCTTCCGATGATCGTTTTGTGTATCGTGAGTCTACTGCTCTTACTGAAAAGGCCGCTGACGAAATGTAGGCCATGATGTCGGAATTTGTGGCTGCGAACGTTTCCACTCCATTCCTACTCCAAATGGTCGAAGGTGTGTCGTCGCTCGACGCATCGATTCAGTGCTCATCCTGAGGATCAACCTTTGCAGGGTTCTTCCGCACGGGCGCCGCTCCTGCTAGTGACCTTGAAGCCCAAGTCGGGCTATGGACAGGCAACCTCGTCAGCGTCTTCTTCGTCACCCAGTTCCTCACGTCCGTCCTCTGGAGCCAAGTAGCGGACAAATACGGCCGACGTGTCGTCCTCGTCTCGAGTCTCATCGGCGGAGCTGGATGTCTGCTCTTGTTCGGCGTGTCCAAGACGCTGGCCGTTGCGATCGTCGTTAGACTTGCTCAAGGCGTCTTTGGCGGAGCGGTGGGCGTGTATCGGGGTTCAATTCGGGATATCACGGATTCGACAAACGAGAGTACGGCGTATAGTTTGATGGGATTCGCATGGGGTTTTGGTGAGCGTTTTCGCACTCTGCGAGGCCACCGCTAACTTCCCGTAGGTGGAGTCATCGGTCCGGTTATCGGCGGCGGATTCGAAAGTCCCGCTCGGAACTATCCGACATCATTCTTTGCGAAAATCAAGCTATTCGAAGAGTATCCGTACCTCTTGCCATGTCTGATCGCCGCCATCTTCCTCGCTACCGGAGCCATCCTCTCGACCGGCTTATCCTGGGACGGAGGACCAAAGCGTAAACGTATCGCCCTGCCGGTCGCAAAAGATGAAGCGCTTCAGCCAGCAGCGACTACACAAGCCACGGTGCCCGCGCCTCGCGCCGTCTCGTCTGCGGATCCGGAAGCTCAGGATCGGAGAACGAGCAGAATGTCGGTCGGCGGAGCGCATGGGTACGGAGCGATTCGTCGGAAGCGGGAATCGATGGCGGCGCGTGCGAGTCGACGCGAGTCGATGGCGACGGTGCGGATCAACGAAGATGGAGCGATAGAGGATGTTGAAGAGGAGCATGTGTCTCTCGCACGAAAGCTTTTACTTGGTGAGTCAATGAGCATCAAAATCGGGTTTCGCATGCTGATCTTACGCAGCCAACGAGGAAAACACGTTCAACATCAATGACCTCTGGGTGTCGGCTGCCATCGCGGCGGAAACAGCTGTCTTTGATGATGACGAGACCGGAGACGAAGAGACCTCGGCTCCACCATCGCACCTTCACACTCCGAGTCACCTTTCCCCCTCCGAATCCCCCTTTCGAGTCGACAGGCTGGATATCCCCAGCACCAGCGCCAATCCATCTCCCAGCCGCCTACGAGAATTTTTTGCGGCGCCGCGGAACCAGGCTTTACAGCGCGTCTCAGGCAGCCATGCCGCCAGACGCTTGAGCACGGCTTCCACCACGATGCCTGCCATCTTCACGAACACGGGTCTACAGACGCCGCCAGCCATAGCCGTAGCTTACGAGGACCCGCTCGAAGCTCACATGTCTCCCGGGAATCGAGGATTGAGCGCGATCGAGGAGGACACGATCCAGGACGTGGACGTGGTCGAGGAGGAGAAGGGATGGCGGACGTTGCCAAAGTTGATCATCATGCAGGTATGTGCGCGCTGCGCAAGGTGACTCGGCTCATCCGTTATAGTACGCATTACTGGCTCTTCATGATACAGGTAGGTCTATCAGACCACCGTTTTTCCGATGCTGATCTCTCTTGCAGTCCATGGACAGGTCTTCCTGTCGTTCCTGGTCTCGTAGGTCAACCCAGCTGATGTCGTGCCGCGCTGACAAGACAGGCCCTACACGACTGGCGGTCTCGGCCTTTTACCGTCGAGCTTTTCCATCTTGATCGCTCTGATGTGCCTGTTCCAGATCTGGTATCAGGTGAGTCTCTCGCTCGGTTTCTGAGTATCACGGTTGATACGGGCTGACACGGTGCAGTTCTTCTTGTATCCCAATCTCGGGTGAGTCGGACGATCGCCGAAAGGCATTCATTGTCTGACCCCACGCATCAGACCTCCACGAGGCCGATTCAGCCATCTCTCCATGTTCCGTCTTGGGAGCTTCCTCTTCATTCCGGCATACCTGACCCTGCCATTGATACGGATATTCGCGTCTCCAGAAAAGCACGGCGGCCCCGTAGTGATGACACGTGAGTAGGAGGGAGGATCGGCTTTTCTCGTGCTGACGTTCTGCTAGTGGTAACCATTAACATGTAGGCCGACTGTGACGACAATCGTATTATGCTGACTCTGCGCAGGGCATGCCGATACGCCGGAGGCACATTTAGCTACACGTCCATCATGATCCTTCTCGTAAGTCTGCCGTACTTCAAAAAAACCATGGCTAATCCCCACTGAAGAATGCCAGTAAGTTGGCTTCCGGCGGCTCGAAGACTCGCCTGACACTTTGCAGTGTCCCCGCCAAGCGCTGTCAGTCTCGCAAACGGACTCGCGCAGTCGCTCGTCTCGCTCGGCCGATTTGTCGGCCCTGTCGTGGGTGGTTTCCTTTGGAGTCAATCCATCAACGGCAATCCGGAAGGCTATGCGCATGGATTCTACATGTGAGTCGAACATGGATCCGATTCATCGCGGAGCGCTGATCACCGTGCAGTTGTGCCGCCCTCTGCGGGGCCCAGTTCGCGCTTTCATACTTGATCAAGTAATATCTATAGAGCTAATACTGCATGTACGTTTCCAGTTGTCTGTCGTTCAGTATATGTACCTTGTCTTCTTCTGGCATGCCAATTCCGCTGATCTGCGCCGGGTATTGCTGTCCTAGTAACCGCTTCAAGCCTTGTTGCGGGCCGTATTGCTGTACGGGCTGGGCATCCCATATTGACCATGCTCGGATTTTCTGGTCTGAGCCGGCTGCCATGATGTGCGTTTGTGAGGGATTGGTGGCGAGGCCCTAAAGACATCGGGTTTAGCCTAAATTTATGCATGGTGTGAAGGAGCAACCCACAAGACCGCTTCGATAATCGTTCACGTGGTCTTGATACCTCTGTACTGGCCCCGCTTTTGGAAACCGTAGATCAAACAACGCAAGCTACCACTCGTCAGCCCAGTTCCACATTCCTCTCGTGCGTCGCGTCTTACCTGATGCATATACCCCGAAGCAATAAAGCTTCGTCCGCCTGCACGCCCTTCGTCGAGCGCCTTGATCCCGCACACGGACTTGCCGAGCTCGAGTTGCGACACGGCTGCGGATTCGTTGGGCAGACGGAAGTCGTAATGCACGATCGCGGATGATCGGAGACCGACAAGGGCTTCGTTCTGATCATACCGTCAGCGGGGAAGCTGGTAATGGAACGGTCTGGAGACGTACGACGTTCGTTTGACACACGCTCAGCGCATCCGACTTCCCCGGCGTCTGGACCGTCCGAAAATCGGGATTCATCACATCCTTGGCATACACGATCCGCTGGTTCCCTCCGATGACGATCGAATTCCCGGCGGAATCCATACTCCAGACGTCTTGCATCTTCTTGATTTCCCAGAGGACGGTGGGCTTTTCTTCGCCAAAGGAGGGAAGGGTAGCGGTGTCGGGTATGAAGGCGGCGAGCATGGCGGGGATTTGGGAGACGACGATGCGCGGGCGCGGGCCGAACGTTGTTGCTCTGAGAATGCGGAATATATTAGTTGTGTCGGTTAGGAGATTGAAGATTGCGAGGCTGACGTACATGTAATGTTCCCTCGTTGCGCGAATGCCCGTTATCTATGTCACATCAGCCTCCATCGCTCATCGATCCACGTCCCGTCATACCCGTTTTCCGAGGTTGATCTCATGCCACAACCACCGCCTATATTTGGGCACCTGTCTCTCCTCCTCCGGTATGTGCTGATCCCCATGCGAAAGCTCCCAATCTGGTACATCATATTCCATCTTGACAGCGTGGATGGAGCCCATCGCGTCACCAAGTAGAATGGATGACGGCTGGTCTGGGATTGTCTGCGCAAGGTATCAGCGGGGATTGGCCGAGGAGGGAGAGTGTTAATGCTTACAGTCATGACCGTTAGCGATGCGGGAAACGTCGGTTCGTCGTCCGCTGTGATGCAGGACATCCTGGAGTATCCTAAGCCACGTTCATGTCTATGAAACGGTCAGTCAAATGAGGGGGAAAGAGAAGGGACACTGACCTCATTCGCCGTTGAGCCTCCGCCGACGTCGGTCCCGAGAAACGATCATAGCCCAACTGAAGTCCCGTCGCATGGAGCAACGTCCTATCGATTCTTGTACGCTGCTTGGGCTCCTCCGCTGCCGCTAGGTTTCTCGACCCCTCCCTTCTCTCGAGAATTTCCTTTTTGCGCCGACGTTGCTCTGGCGCCTTCTTGCGTTTCTCCAGCCGCTGACGAATGGTCTCTGGCTCCGCCTCCGGTTTTGGTGTCGGATCCTGATCGGCGCCGCTGGGAAAGTACTTGTTCTTGATCGGGTTCCATACCAGCCCTGGCAGATCGCCCAACGGTCCTCGAGCGGCCATGGCGTCCTCGAGCGGTCTGTGCGGTATCCGCCGTGTCTTCCTGGTGTGACGGCCTGGCGAAATACTGAAACCTTGAACGCTAGCGATATTCCTAGCTCGGGCTTGGCCGTTTGCGTTTGCTTCCGGCCGCCCGCATGTCCCGGCCGCCGAGATTCTTCCGTTTCTGGCACATGACGGGCGGGGCGCGCTCGCTCGCCAGGCGCGTCGGGGAGGCAGAGGGAACCAACATATCATGCAGGGAGGGCAGGGCAGGGCAGGGTATTCATTCGCATCATACATCGGCCATATCCCTCGCTCTCCCTCTTGTTCGTGTCAACCCATCATCCCTTCTCGCCATGTCAGGCGCAGCACCCATCTCCACCGCCACCGACAACGAAAACGTCGAGATGGTCAACCTGACCGGTGACTCGCCCGTCGCGCAGACCAATGCCGAGGCGGATGACGATGATGATGATGATGATGATGATGATGATGATGAAGAGGATGAGGAGTATGAGATTGAGGATATCTTGGGGCATGAGTTGAAGAATGTGAGCTGGCCTTGAAGTGCGGAGCGTCGCGCGGTGTGCTGACCGCGTTTCTCCTGTCAGGGTCAATTCCGATGTAGGTGGACGACAGTGCAAGGTTGGACGCCTGTTGATCCCTTGTAGACCTCGTATCATGGGTCGGCTACGGTCCGGAACACAACAGCTGGACACTCGAACGCGACTTGTCCGTGCCTCGATTCCCCTTTCCCGCCTCGCCCTTTCCTGATCCCTAGTCCTTCCTCACAGCGGCTCGACAGAAATCATCGAAGAATACTGGAACAAACAAGGCGGCCGCCCGACACCCTCCTCGGCTTCAAAATCCAAGAGACGCGCCGCCTCGGCTTCGCAGACGAACAACTCGAAACGCACGGGCACGTCCAAGACGCCGCAGACCAGGAAGGCCGATCATCAGGATGGACAGAGCGCGCGTTTGGAGCGGGAGGAGCCGGATCTGGAAGGTTTCGCTAAGGAGCATCAGGATTCCGTGCTGCAGTACAAGGATTTGGCGAATTGGGAGGATTCGGTGCAGAAGATTTCGACAGTGGAGAGGGGGCCGAACAATCGATTGGTCGTGTACATGATCATGTGAGTCCCTGGGCATGCTTTCTCGTTCTTGGCTGATATAGGGGGTTCGGTGCAGGAAGGATGGCTCAAAGACTGCCCAGGACTCGTCGGTTGCAAACGCACGATGCCCGCAAAAGGTCCGTCATTTCGTACGCGAATCCTGCCACCCTGACTGATCCGCCGCCGGCCTGGCAGATGCTCGAATTCTACGAGAGCCATCTCAAATGGCGCCACGTCAAGAAGTAGAGCACGTCTTCGGGAGAAGCAGCAGAATAGGGTCATCATGGGCCGAAGCAGTGGGGAAAAAGGCTTGCGGTCTTTTTTGCTTGTACTGGAAACGAGTAGCGTTTGCGTGGCGGATGCCGGGGAGGGCGCCGTCAATGGTAACCGTCAATATACAACTTTGGATATCCTGTCTTAGCGATGCAGGTGACCTCTTGTCGGGGTCGTGGAATCCTCGACAGGGCGAGCTGACCGGCGCGCCGATGAGTCATAAGCACCGATCGCGGCCAACGCGTTTCTCTGAGCGTCAAGAGGTGTCGACATGCTCCCAATATGTTTGGGCGTTCGTTCCTGCCATGTATCGCTCTGGCCTTGGTGTGCTGCATACCGCTCAACATGGGTTTCAGCAAGTTTCTGGACAAGCTCAAGGGGACTGACCAGGCTCCGCAGTCAGCGGCGTATTCCGGAGGACAGAACCAGGCGATGTATCAGCCGCCGTCACAGCAGCAACCGGATCAACAGCCGAAGCCTTTAGAGGAGAAACGAATGGTTGGCTACTTTGTGAGTCGCCCTACCCGATGCTCATCCAGTGTACGGAGGCTCATCGATGTATAGACCAACTGGTAAGCTATCTCGACACCCTGTGCAACACAGCTCACCCCACACAGGGGTATATACGGCCCGAAATACTTTCCCTCCATGATTCCCGCCGCCCATCTCACACATATCATGTACGCGTTTGCCAATGTCAAGCCCGATACCGGAACAGTCCGCCTCACGGATGCATGGGCCGACGTTGAGATCCATTACGAAGGCGACAGCTGGAATGACCCGGGGACGAACCTGTATGGGAATTTCAAGGCGCTGTATAAACTGAAGCAGGCACATCGAGGGTTGAAAGTCATGTTATCGATCGGGGGCTGGTCGTATCGTGAGGTGCGTGGAAAAGATTACAGACTTGAGATGTGGCTGACGTTGAGCAGAACTTTCGGTCGCTTTTGAATCCTGCAAACCGAGCAGAGTTTGCGAGGAGTGCAGCAGCGGTAGTGGAGGATGTAGGACTTGACGGGTGAGTCCTGCTTCTCATTCGGTAACTTTGACTGACATCTTTGAAGTCTGGATGTAAGCTGTTCCTCCCCTCGCGACGGCTTTTTCTAAATCCTGGCAGATCGACTGGGAGTACCCAGACAACGACGCAGAGCAGCACGCTCTCGTGGATCTGCTGAGACTGTGCCGAGATGCTCTCGATGACTTGGCGCGGCGGAAGAACAGTCCCCGGCGATATGAACTTTCGGTATGTCGCTCTGTAGTCGACGGCATGATGATGGTGGGACTGATACTTCGCAGATAGCGGCGCCGTGTGGTGCACATGTGTATGAACGATTGCGCATAGAAGAGCTGGATCGTTATCTCGATTTCTGGAATCTGATGGTCAGTCAGTTATCCGAATGATCATCATTCAGTCCAAGCTAATGCCCTCGGTAGGCTTACGATGTAAGGTGATCTCTTGATGATGTAGACTCCGCTCACAACCTCGTAGCTCTCGGGATCCTGGTCCCAATCTGCAGGTCATCAAGCACCGCTATATCCGTCCAACCCGGGAAGTCCATGCGTCGACCAGGCTGTCAGCTTCTATCGCAGCCGAGGGGTGCCTTCGCAGAAGATCGTACTAGGTATGTCCAATTCCGATTGTCAGACTTCGCTGACGTCTTCCAGGGATACCGGCGTACGGACGACGTTTCCTCAATACCGTGGGTATCGGACATCCGTTCCATGGTGTTGGAGCAGGGGAAGGCCTGGTACCGTATCGATCGCTTCAGACACATGGCTGCCAGGTGGTCGAAGACACGCAACTCGGTGCGTCGTTCACGTACAACCCGTAAGTCCCGAGCTCCGGAAACCTCTCACCGCTGACACCGGCATAGCCAAACCAAGGAACTAGTCAGCTTTGACTCGCCGGGCATCATCGCCGCTAAGGCAAACTACATCAATCACAACCACCTCGGTGGTGCCATGTTCTGGTCCCTTGAACTGGATCTGCGTCCGGGAGAGGATACCCAGACCCCTGCTCTGGTTCCGTTGATGGCGCAGCATATGGAGGGTGGATTGATGCGTGGGGAAAATGAGTTGGTGTATCCCTTTAGTAGTAGGTCAATTGATATCGCCCAGAGAATCATTCTGACGGGATGCCCAGAATACGATAATCTACGGTCGGGACAAGTTTGATCTTCGCCACACAGTCTCGTGACCCCAACCATGGCTAGACGTCGGTTGTAGTATGAAGCTGAATCAGATGGGCAGCAATCATGGACATTATATTTTGCGATTGCCCATTCGTGAATTATTCTGCTTTATTCTGCTATCACACATCCCATCGATATGCGGCTTGATTTGCTGAACACTTTGCCTGTAGCTTTCTGGTTGATATCGTCTGGACCCTTCCTGCGCTGCTGCTCTGGTGGTATCGTCCCTCCTCGGGGCGGCGACCTCGGTCCTATATGCTGGTCGCCACAATTCCTGCACCGGATAACCTTCACAATACTCGGTGCTCTTTCCATGTAGCCGTTCATGGCTGGAGCTGATATGCCTTATTAGTATCTCTGCTCCTTGGAAACGAGATGCTAATCAATTGTTGAGAGGAGTCTCGGGTTCTGCTTCTAGGTAAACACCCTGACGGGGCAGAGTGACACCAATTTCCACTTAGCAAATCGCGTTGCTCGACGAGATGGTGCGTGATGTCAGCAGACGAGGTATTGACAATGTAGTTTCGTTGTGCGCAGGGCTAACGGAAGCCGGAGGCCGAGAGAGGGTGGTTCATGTTTTACCGATGTGACGATAAGAAGCGTGACCCAGGGCGAAGCTCAAACAGGCGTACAACGATGATTGCATTTATCTATAACCGGTAATTTCCATCGTTGGTGCCAGAGGAGCTGATCGTTAACCGTGGACCTCTGAGTATGGACTTGGCCACGCGACTGGGAGTGATGACCGGGATATCTCGACGGCGAGCTTGCTGCCCGTAGACTTTGCGAACTAGCGATCGTGTTGTCGGTAACTAAGGAGGATGTCGTTGCGGCAACAGCATCCGCGCCGAACGAAAAAGAGCGTGGTTTCGATAGGTTGACTGACAGCGTCCGCGGCGCCGTTGGGATAGAGTTTGAGATCGACCTCCGAGAGGAGCTTCCAACATACTGTACAGAACAGGATTTGAAGATTCTAGACCAAAGGTGTAGCCGGGGCCTAGTCGCTATCCCTTCGGGCATCCGATGACCGAGTCGAAATAAACAACGCGATGCCTGAGAAGGTGATGACAAGAACGATGTATGGTTAAAAGTCGCCTTGAAGCGAGGCGGAATTGTATGAGCGAAGGTGTATTTGAGAACGATGCGTATTCCGTTGCCTGATATTGAACCGTGATGCTGGAGTTGTTGAGTGAGCGGTGGTCTTAATGAAGGATGGATGAGTTGGAAGTCCAGATATTTTGCTCGGTATTGAATAAAGTCAGGGAAATACTGGCACCTCTGGAAAGCCTGATTGCGCGACCTGCTTGCAGTATTCCTCGACGAAGTTGATGGCGTTTCGAGTAATGACCTCGTTGTTCGAGTAAAGACCAGGTGGGTCGCGGTTAGGTTGCCATAACAATACTACAAGACGTCATTGGAAGGCAACAAGGAGATATACTGTTCATGTGGAGGATACTTGGACTCACCATTCCAATATAGCGATCCACAAACCGTCCAGCTACATCCTCTCTCCACTCTTTATCCAGCTGCTGAAAATTGGAATCTTCAACGGCGTTCATGCGACCGGAATCTCTCAACATCGCTCCCAGCTTGCGTCAACTTCATCGGTGCTCAAGTGTCCAACTGAACTGAGAAATCGTATCGACGAGAGCTCAAGTCACCATAGAATTTTATTCGTTGATACCGGTATCGAATTCCGCGCATCGGTGCTGGAATCTGATTGTGGACGCGGTCAATCCGTCTATAGGGGTCCTTTGGCGGGATAGATAGGGTCCTTTAGGGAAATAGAGCGTCCCAGAAGTCTGTCTCTGACGGTTTGTGAGAGTTGATTCCCTGACATGTCATCGCGGACCTCATCGTGTACGATTCACAGAGGTATGCATTGAATCTGTCTAGCGATATACTAGACGTCAGAATGTGGTAATATTTAGCATCCGCGTTTCAAACAATCGATAGGAGAGCTCCCGGGAATGGTGCCGCTTGTGAAGGATGTTGTCCGTTCACTCCAGTCCACAGACCTCACTTGCTGTGATAGTGGGTCGGAATGCATTATTGCCTCAGAACGCAATTTAAGTCATCGGCCGATCTAGAGAAATGCTTTAGGCATCCCAGGAGAGTAAGGGAAAAATAGCATTTTCGCACAAATTCTATGATTCAGCCCATAGCGCGATTGATGCGAATGGCCAGATCAGCTGGCAGGATCCAATTTTAAGCTGCGCCTCAAGTTTTCGAGGTCTAGGAGCGCTGATGCGCCTCGCTCCGTTTGTTGTTGTTGTTGTTGTTTCCCTGGCAACGCTTTGCATCTCCGTTCTGTCCTGTGACGTTTATCTTGCCGTTTCACAGTTTCCCTGTTGTTGATGGTCGGACGAAACTTCCCTCGAACGAGCTGCTCTACCTTTCAACTCGTGGTCTTCCATTCGAGTCTCCAGTATTCCCATCGAATATCCGCAAATTACCGCAAAGAACGATACACAACCCATCACAAGCACAATACCAACATGTCCCACAGGGACCCCGACGGTCTTCGGGCTCTGCTCGAACACCTGCCGTATGGACACCTCCGATACATCGGGCAAAAGGTCAGTCACCACCTGACACATGAAGGTCAACTAATCATGAGCTGTGCTTTAGGCGGGAATCGATCTGGGTCCACAGGAAGATAAGCCTACTATGGAACATTTAATCGAATGCATCAACCGAATCGTCGCTGTGGGAGACGATGCTGTTCATTCCCTCGTCGACACCGGTCCTACCAGTTCTGAAGCATCACCAAGTCGATCAAACGCTCTTCCCGCCCAGCCCAATCAACCGCGCACCGTCCCCGCCTTTGGCAAAGCGTCGGTTCATGATTCCAAAACTCGTTTGCCTCCTTTTCTTGGATTCTTTCGGTTTCTTCGTTCCCATTTCTTGCAGTGCTTGAACACTACACTCGTATCCTTTGCTGTCATTGTGACGCTGCTGGGCATGATTTTCCTTGGCACCTTTTCTCGGAAACTGCTGCGGTCCGCTTCGGGATCGAGCATGCCAAGCGATTGGCATGGCGCTCTTCGAACTGTACGACTTGTCGAAGGAAACACTGTCAGTTGTTTCATATGCCTACCCAGCTAAAATCAACGCTAATTCGTATTTCATTCTAGGTATGCTTCACGGGGCAGGCTCGAGGGCTTGCTCGAGAGCTCTCTCCGCAGGGTACAACACACCTCCCGAGCAGATAGTCCCAGATTACTGCCCGACCCCGTCGGTCATCAGGCGGGCTTATGCGCAAGACGGCGGCTCTCCTACAAGATTCGAGATTAGTCCAAACGTCGCAAGGGATCCGGTTCCCCTATTGGACGCTGTGCGTAGAGCACTAGCCACTCGCGATTACAACCTGGCCAACGATGGGTCATTAGATGGCGGGGCGAGCCATCCAACCCCACTCGCCAAGCCGTCAGCTTCAATCAACGGGTGGGTAGGAATTTGTCATTGTCCAATTACAGTGCCGACTTTCAAAACTTTCCACTGACAGCCATCCCCTCGTGTCGATCCCACTTCGTCTCCTGTCAGCAAGCCAGCATGGACGCCTGAGACTGATGTGGGTTCAGCTACGTGGCTCCCTCTGCAATGATGCTGACTATAGCGCACGTTAGGGACGAGCGCAACGCGGACAAGCTCCTGTCCTCGCCCGCGGTGATGCACGTTTTCCCATTGGTCCTGATGACTCGGACGAAATCGACGTGTACGGGCAAATCTTCAGGGTGCAGGTAGGTCACGCCACCCACTCAATGTCACCGCGAACCCTGTTGATCAGGTTTTTAGTGGCGGCCGAAAAAACGTGGCGCGAGTTCTCTCAACGATGAGATCAGCAGGAAATGCGTAGGTCACGTATCGGCATCAGTAGACTTGAAGCTGATTTACACGGAACCAACGTATAGAAGAAGCTGAGGACCGAGAATTCGCCGCTTGGAACGAAACTTTCGGGGCCTGCTTTGATGACCGAGGATGTTCCAATTGGAAAGGCAAGTAGGCTCAGACCCATTCGAAGACTTCCTTCTGACCGCTGTTCGACAGCGAAAGAGGCAGACGAAATTGTACGGGGATGGAGAACGGGTAGTTGTGAGTTAGATCACCACGCAAAGCTCACGAAAGTGATTTGACTGTCTTGGTAATGTTGCAGAGACGCCCAAGGCTGGAGACCGCAAACGGTGGTGTCGACGCGCTCGCTTATATGCTTGGAAATGTCCGTACTCCGGTAAGTTCAACGTTGTGCTACTCGGTGTCTGCTTCTGATCCATTTACAACAGGGACAACTGAGGCGCAACCCTCCTCAGTCCAGGCGCAGCCTTCGCCGGGTCAGTCCAACCGCACGAGACTTTCGGTCGAAGGCTAATTATAACGTCTGCAGCCCTCTCCTGGCTCAATGCAAAGTGGCAGCCCCGTCGGGGCTAGGTGCTCTCGCTCGCCCGCCTTTTCATGCGATGAAGATAGGGCATCCCTTCAAGCCGAGATGGCCTCTACCCCGAGTCCGACCTCGCACGACTAAGTCGGATCGCCTTCACCGTCCGGCGCTCCCTTTCTGAATTTCGACTCAACAGCGGATTGATATTGCCCTCGTCTGTTCGCTTGTCGAGTAGAGAACCCCGACACCATGTCGAAGTTGCTACAACCGACGTGATGTGAAATCGGGTGCGACTGCTGGGCGCTGGAGGGAGGAGACCACGAGACGATGTCGGGTTGCTATAACCGACGTTGCTCTCCACTTTACCCGAGCAGACCCGCGCAATGTACAGCTCCGGCAATATCCTCCAGAAGCATGGTGCGAACAATTTGCGATGATGACTATAATGGTTTGTTACTACTGTGTCTGATAGCATAGAGATGTCATAAAAAACAATGCAAAAATTTATGATGACGATAGAAAGATTTATCGTGAATGGAGACATGTGTATGGATTCGAAGCCAGAATCCCACTTCGTGATTCAGCGAGGGCGACGTCTTCTTCATGAACGGCGTTAGGTTCTTTGGTTGGTGATCCAGGTATAACCCGGGTAGGTTGCCCAAACAAGGGCCGGATTCAGGCCTTGCGATTGGGGTGAAGACAGCTGATCGTCCGT
The DNA here is from genome assembly GCA_023628115.1 of Naganishia sp. PT2105A-2. Taxonomy (NCBI): domain Eukaryota; kingdom Fungi; phylum Basidiomycota; class Tremellomycetes; order Filobasidiales; family Filobasidiaceae; genus Naganishia; species Naganishia sp. PT2105A-2. Next base: position 90,644 of record JAMALG010000082.1, on the reverse strand, counting down.
GGTCGCACTAAGGGTCATCATCAGCTTCAAGTCATATAGAGAGGTGGCCTCTGCATACCACATACAAGGCGGTGGTGTTCTGTGAGAATCGGCTGTGCCTAGCCTTGAGTATCTATACCCGTTGATGCGCTAGCTGACCGTGCGGTCATCATCAGCTTCGTACAGCATCCCGTCGTTGTGTCCATACCTCCTCGTTCATATCCCCACCCCGTCCCTATCCTCCTTTGCGCGTATCCCCTCCCCGTCTATACCTCTCCCCTTCACGGGCTGAGCATGCGAATGGCCCTGCTCGCCGAGTCGTCTCCCCCTTGGGCTTCGAATCTTCAGGCGATCCGTGCGGAAAGTGCGTTGTCTGAACAAAGACTTGAGTACGGCGATCACAGCCTATTGAGCATCAATGTTAGCTGTGGGACCGAATTCGGGACCTCTCGACGCACTTCGAGACGCCGGTGGCAGTAGGCGAGGCAGCGACTCGTCTGCGCGTTCCAATCTGTCCCGCTGAACGGCGCAGAGGGTTCTCACAGTAGCTGAGTGACGGTTGGACAGCATGAGTTTGGCTTTGGAGCGATTGCAACCGGAGGGGTCCAAGCTCGTGGCAATTGGGAGCGAGTCTGGCAAGCGAATTCGGTTCCAGTAACTCTGCACGGGGTATCTGCGACGGGCATGAAGTCAGCATACGGTCAGCTTATTCGCGATATGCATCGCACGTAACCATCCTCATACAGATGCCGTCGCCTCCGATTCCCGGTACAGCGAACCAAACGAGACTGCAAACCAGCCGGGACATCGGCACAGCCCCCATCCCGTGACGGGTTGATCCTCTAGAGCTGTGTGGGGAACAGACTATGAGTCTGAATACGGAAAGGAGGAGAACCAGAACTGACTAGGTGATATTGTCGCGGCCGTATCAAGCCTGAAGTGCATCCGTCCACCTATGGGGCGTACATCCCTGAACGATACTTACCAAGCTCTCGCGCCTGAGCGAGATGGACAGTGAATGGCATGACTTGCAAAGACGATCGATAGAAACAAGGGAACGAGATTATCGCCACCGGGTAAGACAGCTAGGTGCGATGGAGACGGCCTTGTCCGACTATTCGCCGAGCGGGTCCCCGAGCTTGCTTGTTGCCTATTAACCTATAGTTGGAGTTGGACTGGTACTATTCTAGTCAAGCTCATCGCATACCATTCATGCTCTGGTTCACGTCGAGAGCAATCACGAAGGGAAGAGCCATGACAACCGAGCCGCAATTCTCCATCAAAGCCTCCGCGCGCCGTTCCAGCTCCGCCTGCAGAGGTGAAGGAAAACGCTGTCGATTGAGTGTAAACGTCTCTAGAGGTAAGCTGCTGTCCTGATACAGTGGTTCCCTGCTGACTCTCAGCAGTTCTCCGTGTCACTTTCCAACGCTCGAGAACGGACAGTGCGTGTTGAGGGGCGGCAACAGACAAGACGCGAACTCTTCGGGTGAGTTCTGTTCATCCGCTTCTCTAGATCTGTCCTGACGCGTTCATAGCCTGATCCAGCTTCTTGTGAAGCCTATTCATTGACCAGCGATCTCTGGACTCAAGGCGCACGGTGATACTCGTGATATGCGGGGATGGAGCTAAGTGTAATCGGAAGAACTTCTCGTTAAAACCCAGTCGAGGTGGTACGAGGCCATGGTATGTAGCTGGGATGTGCTTGAGACGCTATGTTAATGCTTCGGTGGCAGCCCTGTTGTGTCCAAACTCGGCGGCTATCTTCGACGAGCCGTCAGGCTATCTCGCACTCCCGCTGCTATTCGTGCGCATCGCTGCGCAGCTTCAGTCCAAGAATGTCCTCTCGCCGCCTACCTGACAACGTTAACCTTCTTCAAGGACCTTTGTTCACCTACCACGTCACTTCGGCACCAGCACCATTTCACACTGCCCGCAGTGTTGTATCGACGAGCGGAACACCCACCCGGAATACAAAGGTGTCGCTTCCGGATTCTCAATGGCAATGGCTGTTGGAACCACCGGCAATTCGTACGTATCGTGCTCCTCGTATTCGTCTTCTTTGACATCTGGGAATGCTAGTTCGTCGCATTTGTCGAACGAAGCGCGACCGTCAATATCGCTACAGCTAGCACGTACAACGCATCCACCTTGCAGCACCATTTTCCGCATCCGCCAATCGACCTGCAGCCGAGAGCAAACCGTCGTGCCGTGCTCAAACACCGAATCATTCCGCTGGTAGATCAGTACATGGAGGACGGCTCGTGCAGAGAAAGACTTGACTCATCGGTGGATAGTGAGTAGTCTCTCATCTTTGACGGGCATCCTCACCGGAGAGGCTTCCGGTACGAGGACCTATTCCGTAGCCAAAAGCAACGTCGTGAGTAGAGTCTTCGACAGGCAGCACAATATGTGCCGGGTGTAATATCATTCTGCACTCATTGTGCTATCTATACACCATCTACCTTTTGGGTCTTACGCAAGACAATGGTCGCGCATATACCTATGGCTTCAGGCTCTGAAGAATAGGCTTGTCAAACGCTTGAGCGCGTGTGTTCAGTCTTTCGGGCAAGCCGAACGACTCGTATGGCGATTGCAAAGAGCCTGTGATTACAGCGTCCTCGAGAGCGCCTGTGGCGGACCTCTCGCTTTTCAGCCCAGACGAAGTTTCGAACTTGGTGATCTCGTCTGCGCCGGGTTCTTGTGTAAGCGATTCGGATTGATACATGATAGCCACAGGTGTTTCCGAAACCCTTTCCGTCAAGTTGAAATTGTGGCAGCTGGAGCGAGGTTGATTGCCCTTAGGTCGACCGGAACCGCATGGGCCGGTGATGGGAACCTTGCTTAGAAGAAACTCGATGGGAACTTGCCATAGCGACAAGGGATCGCTCCAAAGGTGAGGCATTCAGTTCACTTATTTCTCTCTGTGTCCGAATTATGACATAGATCATTCCTGACTAACACATTTGACATGAAAGACATCCGATGAGCGGCGGACGGGAAGCTGTGCAGTGGTACCGAGTGACAGTATCCTTCCCTGTTCGCTCTCATCGATGGTAAACGATATCGCTGGACCAGGAACTAACGGGGGCGTGCAGCGGCATACGGTTTTGACAGCAGGATGACGTGAAAGATCCCGGGTAAGGTTGAATCTATTTGCCAGAGCCTAGACCGACCGGCGCCAGTGCGACCAAAAAAGAGCGAAGCTGTCGCTCCGCCGGTGCTACTGTATGATCGGCTCGGTCCGGACTCGGTCTTCATGTGCGTTCTTCTACCTTTCATGTGTCTTCATCATGAGTCGCTCGGTCAAGTCCATGAGTCGCGTCGTGGATGCAAATAGCCGGGTCCGGGAGCGTCATGCATATGGGCAGCTAGCAGTCACCAGAGAAGACAAAGGCCGCTGATTGGTTCCCCGAGGCCTCCATCCGTCGTTCTTGGCAGAAGGAACGACTCGCTACACATGTCGTCCGCTTCACCTACCGCACCTCGCCGCGTCCGTGCAGGCCACGCGCGTCGACCGCAGCAACTCGCCATATCCGTCCCGTCTGCTCCCATGGCGACGGCCGTCGCGATGAAGCGGGAAAGTTCGCTCGAGTCGACCGTCTCGTCGTCCAGGGCACGGGTCACCAAGAGGCTCAAGACTGGTGCACAGCTCGATCCTGCATCTGCCACCGTCCACTTGTATCTTCCATACCCTGCTGAAACGGTCGCCGGCAAACTAGTCCTCGACAACATTGTACCATCGGGCTCGCAACCCAAACGAAAGCGAAACGGTCACTTCAAGTCTGAACCTATCAATACGTACAAGAACGCTGCGGACTCGGCTGCTTCAGATGGCGGCAACTCTTCTGGTGACGAAGCAGACGACGAGATCGACGTCAGATCCGTTACTTCGCGACGAACCCGACGAAGCAGCAGATCGTCCAACGCCTCTCTCGCGACGGACGTTGAAGATGCTGGCGCAGACATGACCGACATTGACGAAGACGAAAGTGAGGCACAGCACGTCGAAATGTCCATTGTCGAGCATGTCGCGCCCATGACTCCCGCGTCCAGCACGACCGGCGGTTTTCCGGTATCCCAAACATTTCCCTGGTTCGCCTCGGCTCCCGCTACTCCTCCCTCGACACGCCACGCTCCTCAGGAATCGCCTCTGCGTCAAGTCGAGAATCTGCTATCTACTGTGCGACAAAGGAATGACTCCATGTCAAGCAGCAACTCGGACGGCTCGGTCTGGGAGTCGACAAGTTCTCGTCGCGCGAGACAGAGGAGCAGAGATGTTGAGAGGAATGGTGCTGTTTCGGAGATCGAGGAGACGGTAAATGTAGTATGCCCCGCATAGCGCATATGATGCTGACGGTCTGTTCAGACGATGACAGATTTCGAAGGACATCAAACGCCCACTCAAGTATCAGATCACACACAAATCGTTCAGCAATACGAAGCGACACCGGCACAGCGCATCTTGATCGCGACGATCAGCGGGGTAACAGCTGGTCTGCAAGCCTTGGTGAGTCCCTGCTGCTGGCCCGTTCCGTCAACCAGTCCGTGTCTAATGCTTGATTGCCAGCCGCCGTTGCATCGAGTCTTGAGGGAAGCGGGATCCGATGCGGAGATGCGATCTTTTGCAAACTTGAGTGATACGGATGGATACGAGACGGATGTAACGATGCATATGGTCAGCAACATTTCAAAGCAGTAGACGACGATGCTCACCACTTTGCAGGCCAAAGGACACGAATCGGACGTTTACCTGGCTTCCATCTTCGTCGACAATGAGCCCTTGATGACGCTCGACCAGTTCACCGCATATCGATCCCAGCGCATCGCCTCGGCAAGAAGCAGACTCAAATCGCACGAGCTCGTTCAGACATCCCGTCTCCGCGGACAAAACATCCAGGAATACCTATCCAGACTGGGTTATACCTTGCCTATACCGCTTGTCCGAACCGTTGCCCGCAAGAAGCGTTGTCTCCGTGAACCTCATACGACCGCTTACAAGCCGATCACTCGCCTGACAGGCAATTTGCGAGAGGATCTGCTCGTTCGGGGACTCGCCAAGTATCGACGTGACGTGCTCAAGAGCTACAACCGCACCTTTGGTCTCACTACACAACAAGCGGCGCAACTGCTTGGCACTTGGGGAATCGCTCATCAAGACCATGGATTCGGTGCGGCGGCGGATGTCATCACCGAGTTGCCGGAGGCCAACAAACCGAGCTCGAACGAGTGTCGTACACTCGTGCCCTACCGTCCGAGGTCGCCTGAGCAGGTCGAAACCGGCAATCCGTTCGTCCGAACGCATAGTCAACGGATCGAATCGTACGAACCGCTTTACCCGGAAGCCGCCGTGCGATACACTCGTGCCCTTCTCAGCATGCTTCGAGATCGATACCCTGCATGGGACCGCTGGTGGTCAGACGAGCGCCGATATGCATCTCATCGTGCTTCTTGGGCGGACTACGATGCCGAGACGGTTCGCTTGGAGTGGGAAGCAAGACAAGTTCAGGACAGTCTCACCAGGAGGCGCCGAATCACGGTTCGCAACGAAAGGATGGGTAGACTGGGGTTCGGCGGTGCTGCTATCACTCAAGGGATGGCGACTCGAATGGACCGCGATGAGCAAGAGCTGATCGAGCAAGCGCTCTTGGAGGCCAGAATCCAGCGATTCCGCGCTCTGGTCGATGCGCCTCCTGTCAGAGTCCCCTTGGCCATCACCATTCCTGCTCGAACTTCGGCGGGTGTCGTTCCATCGTCTCCACCTCCGTCATACCATACCCAGTCGGCATCACCCGGAGCTCCCATCTCCGAGTCAGCTGGAGTGTCAGCTGGGACAACGACGGACGTACCGACGGCGTTTCCGACGACTGTCCCTTCACCTCCTAGATTGCCCGCATACCAACCTAGCACATACCGACGAGGAATCTCGCCTCCGCCACCCCCTCCCTTCAACGCTCGAACGGACGCAATCCCCATCCTTGACATGCCTGAAGCCACCGAAATTCCCACGCGACGCATTTCGGGCGGTAGACGACTTCAATTTCAACTTCACGCGGACGACATTGCGCTGCCAGGGTCGTTCGTGACCGCTCACATTATGGAGGACTTCAATGAAGCCCTCCAAGCTCCGATAGCCATCCGACCTGATGCTCACAACGCCTTACTTTCGGAGAGCATTCCTGACCCGGTGCAAGCCAGCCCGGCCGTTTTTAACCACGACGATGATGATGAAGTCGAAGAAGGGCTGGAGGACTTGTTGGATGAAGTGCAGGAGGAGGACGTCCATGAGCAAGCTCAATCGTTGGAAGGCCGCGGCAGCAGACTGGGCTGCGTTATCATGTGAAGGCCTGTCGTTTCCCAAATCCGTATGCATCATGTAAGTCGCAAAGCAGGTTGACCGTATGGAAGATGCAAATCATGATTGCCACCTTTACAGTCTTTTCAATTTCGATTTCTTTCCCATCGTCACTGCCAACGTACCAATATGCAATCTGTCAAGTTCGCCGCTATAACCCACGTGCATCCAAATTCGAACATCTCTACGATCTCGCGCTCACTGGCTGAGTGGGATCTCATCGCTACCCCGGTCATCTCGGGCCGCTGTGTCTACGATGGCTGGCTGGTACGCATGACTGTAATCTTGCTGTAATACATCGCCGAGATTGGCCTTGTCTTGAATGTATTATTTGAAACGAGAACATGCTTGTCGAGCATTACATACGACTCTTCAAATCGAGTGACTGGTACCCCTCGGATTGCATCTCCTCGCAAAGCAAAATCTAAGACAGCGGAGACGATTCCTGTCAACCTGAATGCAGCGGACTTCTGCAACTTGCATTTTTCGGCAACGAGAAACAGCAGGCAGATAGCGTTCCTGTTACAAGCTCAAGACTGATAGGTCGTGTATCGGAATCTCACGACTGTCATGGCCTCTTTGGTTTCCATGAAGAATTTGTCATCGCGGTGGCAGCGCGAGGTCAAACATTCCCTGAAGCTTTTGGACCTAAATGTCCACCACTCTGCTTTGATAAGAAAGAGAAAAACAACCCTTGATTCTGATCTCGTTGTAAGCATCTTGCGGTGATATCGTAGAACCAACAATTGCGTAAATATCGCACAAGCGATCGTGATGCAAGAGAAGATGGATGATAGGCTTATCGAAGGCGAAAAAAGATATTGGGAGATGGAAATCAAGTAGACCTTTCCGGCAGCATGAATATCTGCTAATATGCTAACTGTTGAATACATCCTGCTTCGCGTGTTGTTGAAGGGTGAGCCAAACCAGATTTGTGAAATGGCTTTTCTTCGAATTGCGTGTTTTTCGCATTCAGTGTTGTTGGTCGCACTAAGCTGATTCAAAACAGCACCCTCCACGTGACATGAACGACATAGTGAGGGAATTGAGCCGAACCGTCCCTCCGCATGCTGTGAAATCGATCTTGGTGACTTTTCGTCCTTTTCTGTCCCGAAGAAGTCTGTTCGGTCTCTGATGGATCGTCGCTCATCCTCGGTAGGTGTAAATCTTCAAACTCACCGGTAACTACCAATTACTCTTCACAATTCAAGCGCACTCAATGCCTCATGCGAGGGAGTGCTGCGCGTCTCCAAGCTCTCTACAGATGAAGCATATTGTTTCGGAAGCGTTTCCTCCTTGTTGGTTTATTGACACACAGCTTCCCTTTATCGTGAGCTCTTTCGCACACAATGTATTAATCGATGCAATTCCACTGGACCTTTTGAAGGTTCGATCACTTGCAGAAACTGCCGCACAACGGGTGAACGCGTGTTGTAAAACGGTTCACACTCGCTAGCGGGGCAGCCGTCATGTTGCAGCACAAAGTACGATTGTAGAGCGATGACTGTACATCACATATCATCTGTGGTTTGATCAGCCATGATAGACATTCACGTCATGAGAAAAAGGAGACTCCTGAGTGGAAGAGGAACACAGAAGAGCGTTATGGTGATACCGGGATAAAATACAGCTTCATCATATGTGATACTGCCTTTGCTCATTGTCAGTGAGGATTTCGTAGCAACATACACGTGGATTGACCAAGGTCGGTATTGGGCCCATCACTTTTACTTCGGCCCATATTCCTTTCTCTCTATGGTCCCTCTGCTTTAGAGATCCGAATGTGCTTATGTCTTGGCTGTTTCGAGGGAGCTTTATCATACTTTAGCCTGCCGCCAAATGCATGTAAATCACCTACTTCCCAAAAAGACCCGCAACGTGGATATTGTCGGATGTTGCATGCGTATGAGGACGGGGTCAAGAGATGTCGTTGATGGCGGCTATTCGCCCGTTTGCACTAACTTCAATGGGCCCACTCGCCCCCTCCTTTTGACTGGAAACCGGGTTCGCCTGTCTAAGAATTGTCTCCTTCATTTGGGTGTTGCGCAGTTAATATTTGACTAGAGGGAGAGTAAGCGGACGAATACAGTCGATTTCTTCTCGACGAGATCTGACAGATGGTTATACTTATCTAGCCCGCTGTAAAGTGCTGAAGATCATCTGAAAAGCTTGTCTTGGACGCAAGCCTAGAGGATTCGGATGCAAGAGGCCCAGGCGCTTAGATTTGTTTCGAGTCATATAAGGTTTCCAAGCAGGAAGACTGTTGTATAACTCGGGCATATGTAAGACTTGTTGACTCAGGTTAATCTGAAATGATAGCGTCACGCGTCGAAACAAATTTGCTTTCGAAATCCGCCTGGACCTCGATGACGCTCCGAAGCTACCTGCTTCACGGAAACTATTGATTTTGGGAACTATGCTTCAAACTTCAACCTGGCAGTAGTATTTTTTGATATGGCCAGATGCTTATATATGCTGTACCCTTCGTTTTGTACTTTGCTTCATCATCTTTGATTTCACCTTCAACAACGAGGCATCTCCTCGACGCAAGACATATTCTGAGCTAGCTACCCTTGCCTTCTTGTTGAAGGATAACAACAGCAGTAACTCGATTCCAGTGCGTATTGCTTTATCCACGGTATTACTTGAATCTCCTTCTAGATCAACAGTAGCTCTCGATCGACGGCGACCTCGAGACGGAAGATCACTCCTCAGACCTAACGCATGATGCAATGACCATTTGGGACCGAGGCACTCAAGTGACGATGGGTGATGTCTGACCGAATAATCAATCGCTACTTGGCTGTTCCCAGCTTACAAAACTATTTCAGCGGAACGCTAAAGGTCGCTAGAGATGTGTACCTGTGTTAGCATTTTGCGCTGATGCTCTTTCTGACTGATCTTTCTAGAGGGACTAGCCTCGATGCATCTGAGAAAGAGTGTCACATACACTCATACTCTAGTCAGTTTGTCATAGGGTACCCACATTCCGAGGATAATGTGCATAAGCGGAACTGCTTGGATATTACATATCTTTAGGCCGTTGGAAATCAGCTGAAGGCTCAAAAGTCGCGATGAGAGCTAAAGAGCAGATGAGCTAAATACAAAACATATGAGCGAGACATGTGGCGAAGCAAGGATATCGCTAGGCACTATGGTTCAACAGATCTAGCAATGGAATCTGTATCCCTTGAGGCTTGTGGGGTGAACAAACGCCCTATGGAAACAAAGGCTCTTGTTTGGACTTCCCTGACATCGAGCTGTATTCGACTTATTGATACGCCTGGCCTTGGCTATTTGAGAAAAAATTGCAACCGCGCCGCTCGACCTTGTATAGCCACTCTTAATCTCAGAGCATACTTCTGCTGACTTACGCTATTCAATGAGAGATGTCAGTTGTTTGTGTCCTATGACAATAAACTGCAAGCGGATTGCCTCGCTCAATCCGCCGGGCTGTGTCATATGACGTGAAGTTGACGCTGTCGTTTTGCGGTATTCGAAGATCAACCTCAATCCCGCGCGATTTTGGTACAGAATATGTCAAGCAAATTAGTTGAAACAGAAAAGGGTGAGAATCTAAAACTACTGTCCTGCCTATTGGAATCACAAATTCATGATGGGAAGCAACACCGCAAGAAGAAAAGAATCATCGCTTTACCCGGGTGACGTCTTACGAACAGAAAGTGCGGTGCATTCTGGAGTAGACGTATACCTTGAGTCGGATGGCACCGTGCCCGGCTTTGCGTTGGGTTTCCATCGATATACGGGCTGGGAGTGGTCAACAAGAAACGTAAAGCCGGCGTCAACCGGGTCGCATTCTCAACTCGGCTCTAGGCTTTAATATAGCTCAGACTCGGCCCTCAATGACAGAAGGAATGGTTGCGGAGCAGCTTTGCCGAGCACTGATGATAAGGCTTTTCACTACCGAAGCGAATTCAACTTGTTCCATCAAGCGATAGCTACATGATCAAGTTCTAGGATCTCAGAGAGTCAGAGCTGGCAATCTTCAGCGTTCTTTTCGTTCAAACATATGATTTCGATCTACTGACTCGCTCGGACGTGATCGTTGGTAAAACCATTACGGACATCTTCGATCTTGATGGAGATAGGCGAGATTTTCCAAACACATAAGAAGAGAGCATCGAGCACTACGTCACAACTGTCGCGGCCAGTTCTTGTCGACTTGGGATGTTGATGGGGCATGGGCTCTCATTAGCGATGAGAGACTTTTGATTTTGATCCCTCTCATAACAGATAAGAAGTCGCGCAAGACGATTACAAATACTAAATCCAATTGAAATGCAGTCTTGGACTCTCATCCAGACCCGACTGGTGATAAGGGAGCTCATTTAGACTGCAGCCTGGTCAACCAAACTTTGCGTTCATACCCTCTCTTGTGGTGACACCACGCTTCAGACTTTGTGTCATATTACATCAACGCTCATCTGAGGTTCAGTCATCGTCTGTTCAATGCTTCAATGGTCCAGTGTTCTGAGGGCTCGGGGCGCTCGCGACTTCAAGCCTCAAGATTTCTGACTTCAATCTCGCTAGCTCATCTTTTAGCCAGGCTCTGTATAGCACTGAATAGCAGCTAGCCCATTTACTATAGATACAGCTACATCTCAACTTGTATCGTAGCTGGACCTCTTTTTTATGCACCCTTTGATTTACCTTCAGCTACAAGGCAATCTTTCAAGACTAGCTGCCCGCGGCACTCTTGCCAAACAGAGGCCAGAGTATATCGCATAGGGCAGAAAGACAGAGTTTAGTCTGCTTCCCAGTCGGGTATCGGTGAGTTCCCGAAGACTAAGCGCAAAGCTGGATCTTATATGATAGAGTCACGACAAAAGTAGAAGACGCACTGATGCGACGTATTCGGAATAGGCAAGACTTGGCTTGATCCAGTTGGCAGGCTGGGACCAAATGTACCCACCAGAGAGCTCGCAAACTTGTCGAGAGCCGTGTGCAAACAGCTTAACAATCAGACGCGGCCACTCCCAAACTGTTCAGCTCGTGCAGCTCATCGCAAACCCATAGTACCGTATCGCCGAAAGAAGCGATCTATCTCATGATACCGTCACGAGAGATCCTTGTGCAATGGAGTGGCCTAGCATGCAGGGCTATATTGACAAGCATCGATCGGGTAGTCGGAGCTGTTTCGGGTCTCGGCCATGAGGACCGGCGCGCATTAGGCCCTTGTGAGGCAGAGTCTTCGGCAACTTCGTCAGTCATCAGCCAGCGACAAGAAAACCAGCGAAAGCGGCCCACGAAATCTCAGCCATAGGGAGAGAGACAGTCACGGGCCTTGCGAACGGGATCCGAAATCATGCCCATCGTAAGAGCGGCTTCTGAGGCATCCATAGCAGATGATGACGAAGTCTTCACCGAAGATGGCAAAGGATTGGCTACCGTTGAGCTGTGCCTTCCGAAAACGACACGAAAAGATGTCTTCTCGCTATCTCCGAAGAACCGTGAATCACATTTGATAACGAGAGAGCGTTGAAGCTCTGACTATTTGCTCTGTATCAACGGACACAGTGATGAGTTAAAAGAAGCCGGGTGTATATTGAAGTCATTCAAGAAGAGTCGAAGGGAATAGATGGCTTGACGCGAATGGCAAGGCATGTCTTATAGGCTCTACCTGGAATGAAGTTCAGTATTTCCCGCTAGCTGAATTTTAGCTGCTTGTGTCCATACAGTTTTGCCGTTGCACAGCAGCGATGTCTGTCGCTCCTGCCCCTCGGCCTTTGCGGCTGGCATCAGCGAGCTGCAACCGGCAAGTCTGGAAAACGCAGAGCCCCATCAACGGCTTCACAATGCTATTCATTGTTTTCATGCTCCCTTGCCAGACCAAACAACAGAGCTGACCACAATTCGACAAGGATATATAAGCGATCAGGACTATGAACCCTATGGGGGATGAGAGTTCGTCGAGCGCCTGTAACACGAGCGATAAGCGCAGGTAGAGCCAAAGCGGTGCCGAGGAGAAGATGTAAGCGCCCCTCAGTAGCCCTTGGCCCTGCGAGATGGATGGATGATCTAAGCCGCGCCGAGTTTGACAGGCGGCCCTTATAATCTGACAACGTGCAAAGTCATGGCGGTAATTGCTGACTTTGGGGAAAGGGATGCGCCGACAAATCAAGGAGCGATATGCTTCTTTGCCTCGGGAACCGCTCCAGAAGCTTTGCATCTCATCTGAGATCCAGGGTCTCCTTAGGAGGACTTCTCTAGACTAGGGATGTCGCTCCCCGCTATGGCGTTCATAGCGGTAGAGTTTCACAATGGCCTGTACAGAGGGGTAGAGGGCTGCTTTTGCCACCGTACCAAGCTCGGGATGGACATACCTCTCGCTGTTGTTGCAAACCTTTTCCGCTTGAGGTGGCCCGTGTCGAGTTACTTCCATTCAATTACGGCCTAAAGTCAAGCCTGAACGCTGAAGGCTGCACTAGCGAAAAATGATTGTGGTGTGTCGCCCAAAACTTCCTCACTAAGCATCGACGGAACACTTTCAGCTTGAGCTGAAGCGTAATCGTGCAAACTTTTCGTCTTTCAGAGAGGGGCTAACATCCGTCGGTTTGTACTCTGAAGCACTTTCACAGAACACAGGGACTTGTATAGCGGAGTCGTGATCATCGTCGGCAATAAACTCAGCATCAACCGAATCACTTGACATTATTGGCCTACCTTGAACATGAACCGATGGCACGGGAAGTCGTGTATATCCATTCTCGTCAGTACCCATCACGCTGACGAATCGCTCAGCGTTCATCGAGGCCTGGCAATCTTCGAAAGTGAGGCAGTGCACGAGTACTACTTCTTTGAACAAAATTTGCCAACAGGGAGATCGGAAGTGTCAATGTCTTCGTGTGTGAGGCTGAGGTGCCAGTTTCTGCGTAGGCTTCAAACACAAGCCGCGAAGTGGCTATGGGCCTGGCTTACTGCCTTTTTGCTCATTACTGACGTTCGCGGAAAGGCGCAGTAAGACAGCTCACCTCACGGCGGGTCTGGACAGGCAATGGCGGGCGAGGAAGTTCTGAAATGTGTTAGCAACTCTGCAATTCCTGGCGGCTCAGGTCTGCCATAGACCAGATGCTCTTGCCCACGTAGGGTTCCTGCCAGAACTAGAATCGGGCAAGGCGAAGATGCGATCAACTTGGCAAATGTTCAGTACAAGGTCCAAAGGGACATTCAATCGGGAAATAAGCCCTCGCCGTGTAAATTTGGATCCGCGCGCGTCAACTTCTCAGTCAGTCAGTCAGTCAGTCAGTCAGTCAGTCATTGTTTGCGAAGTGCGAGATGATTGATGAAAGGAGATGGTGCATGCGTTGATTCATTCGTCGTCGTCGTGCTCTCCTCACCCACCCTCCAGACATCATGTCTCGTCCCGGAGATCGTGGCAGAGAGCGCTACGACAGGGGTCGCCCTCGTAGCCCGGAACCCTATCGATACCCTCCGCTATCAAACTACAGATCTCCACGCTCGGGTTCGCCAGATAACTACTACGGTCCCAGCATTCACTATCCTCCGAGATCAGGGGGCTATCAGCCAAACGACGCATCGAGCCATCGCGCCAGATCTCGCTCGCCGTCGCGCAGGAGAAGTTCAAGTCGAGGACCGCCGCATAGTCAGCGGACTCAAGGTCAACGCAATCGCAGCTCATCACGACCGCCGAACGACTCTTCCTCGCGCATAGAGCATCAGCGGATCAACAGTGGACCGAGTAGTGCCTCGGATGGTTGGAGCAACGCTCCAATGGTTGCACCACGCAATTCAGCAACGTCTACCAATATCCTTAGAGGACCCGACGTTGCCCGCCCTTGGGGCACCAGCGGGAACGCAAACATCTCGATGTGAGCTTTCCTCCTTCCGGCCACTCTGCGCACGACTGACCAATGCTCTCGGCGGCAGCGCCGGTCCGTCGGGCGAAGCCTCTAGCTCCAAGACCCCTATCCTTCCGCCAAAACCCGTTGGCGCGTCATCACAGGGCACATCATCGAAGGATTCGGCGCAAAAGAAACGATCGCGTTCACCAGGCAGCAGTACTGAAAAGCGCAATCGACCAGTCAATGCTTCCGGAGCAGCTTCGAACAGCAACGTCGCACATTCCTCCACGACAGCTCCATCCGGCTCCGCAACACCTGCGTCGTCTGCCCCGGGGACCAGCGAAACGAAACCCCGCAACGAAGCTATTGTTGCCCGTCCTACCAAGGAGAATCCCCCGCTATCTAAGCGGTCGAGGTCGAAATCGATCGGACCGTCAAACAAAGCCAAAGCTTCGGCCACGGGGGCTGAGCAGGATGCCAAGGCTCGGGCGAGCGCGAGGACTGGCGGGGGTCAACTCTCTAAGGAGAAGGGAAAGGTTGCATTATACCACCCTCGAGTTGATCCCTACATCCTCCAACTAGTGAAGTGTGTCCTTTCCGATGTCGTGCTGGTGCATGCTAAACCCATATGTTGTCAGGGGCGTCTACGCACTTTATAATGCGGAAGCCAAGGTCGACAAACTCCGGATGGAGACTGTCGAATTCGAAAAAAGTCTTGGAACGCCGCTTCACGAGATGTCGCCGGAAGACCAAGAAGCCGTGAGGGAGCTCGTCAACGAATTCGGACAACACCGCGATCAGGCCAAGAAGGAAAGAGATTATATGGCATATGGCTTCATACAAGCCGCTCGGCCAGTACTCAAGCTCTTAATGGACGAGGTGTTGCCAGGAGCGCTGGCGGAAATCGGTCAGACAAACGCTAAATCCAACAAACCCGCCTTCGACAAATCGGCAATCGAACAGACTGATGCCGCGAAAGGAAAGCTGACATCTTCCGCTCCGGTGGGTGACAGGATTGCTCTAGTTCAGAAGGCAGAGAGCGACATGAGGAAAGCAGATGAAGCAGCAAAAGGCAAAGTAACTGAAGACACGCCCGCGTACGCATCTAGCGTGACTCCAACAAGCGCAGCCGAAGCCGTAGATGCAATCATGGTCGATCAAGCCCTAGGAATCAATCAGGATCCCGTCCCTATGGAAGTCGACAGCGAAAAGCAAACTGGAGGCGTTCCGGCTCATATTAGCGATCCCGCTTGTGAAGATCAGCCAGCCACAACATCTGCAAGCGTAACTTTAACGGAATCCGCGCATACTCAGCAGGCTCCTAATCACGAACAGCCTTCATCCGCCAATCCCGGAATAACAGCGCAGCCAGATGCAGGTGTCGCGGAAAGTCAATCAGAAAGGCGATTCCCGGCGGTCAGGCGGTTAAAGAATGTGGAGTCTGGCTTGGAAGCCGTCTCTTCCACTACCGAAGAGCTTGTCCGAAAAATTGAAAAGCTCGAGGAGCAGATTTTATACCAGGAGGAGCAGCTGAACGATTATTTGGATACCCGTGGATTGATGGAAGCCCAACGCCTGGATACTGGCAGCCCGCCAGATTCAACGACTGTCCCTACAACCGTTGCTTCACCAGCTCTGCCGTCCATTCCGCTCTCCGTCCCGCCGCCGCCCACAGCACAGACCGAAGTGCCAACCGAGGCGACGGCCGTTCATCCATTGCTTCCTTCAGGACTGGTCGATATGGCCACTGTCGAGGCGGCTCGCGAGGAGGCAAGCCGCACCATAGATGAAAGGTTCGAAGCCCTCGCCAAGGCTCAAGATGCACGACTTGCAGAACTTGCCCAGCTTCAAGAGACACGCCTGTTGTCGCTCGGCAACGAGATTCGTAGCGAAATTCAAGCCGAAGCTGCTCGCGCAGAGGAGGCGTATGCCGGCGCAGTCGCAGCGGCAGAAGAGAAGGCTGGTCTTCTCGAAACACAGCTGGCGAAACTTCGAGCCGAGTTGGCACAATACAAGGAGGACCGCAAGGTAATCGAGGACGTCGTCAAACGGCAGGGCGACGCTGATCAACTGCTTGACGCCATCCGCAACAACACGCTCAAGTATGGAGTATCGATCCGGCTGCACGACGTCAAAGTCAAAGAAGCCGAGGATCAGTTCAAGAAGCACGACGCCCGTCTGACAGAGCTCGATCAACGGCTCAACGAGCAGACGACGCGTTTGACCGAGCATGACCAACAGATTAGCGTCATGTCGCCGTTTGAAGACACGAAGGAAGCATGGCGATCCGATATGATTGACATGAAGAATCACGTCGTGGGTCGGGTCGATTATCTCGAGGATCAAGTGGAGAGCATCAAGCAGCCTTTGGTTGCCGCTAGATTGGCAATACAAACCGGCGAGACGAGCATGACCGCAGCCCAGCGCACACAGGTGCCAGCGCCCACGGCGAAGACCGGTCAGCGGACACGACCTCTGACTTCACAGGCCGTAGCTCCTACGGCTACGTCGGCGTCATCGACTCAAGCGCCTACTCTTCCGGGCCTTCCGATGCCAACACAGGCACGCGCCAGTCCCGGTGTGGAAGGCATTACGAATCGGCTTTCGTTGAACCGCATGGCCGGCCTGTCTCCCACAAGCAGTCCAGCGCCTCCGGCGCAGCCTCGGTCTTTACCGCCCGTCCGATCAGGGTTCAATGCTGCAGTCGACCGCCCACAAGCCGTTGTCAATGGGCCATTTGGTGCCAACCCGCCGGTATCAAATCCCGCTCGCGCCGCTTGGCCGGCGTCTTCGAATACTCCTCTGCAAACGCAAACACAGCCGGCACCTCGTACCAATGGTCATCGCGTTGAAACAGACGTCACTCCGGATTCCGCTCTCGCCAACCGGCTATACAGCAGTCAACAGCCTCGCCAAGAGGTCGCACAAGGCCCGTTACCACTGCATCTGCGAATGCACAATGGGCCGGGAACGACGACAGGTAACTGGGTGCAAGGTGCTCACAGTGTGCAGCCGGTCTCTGCATCCTCGGCTACCGCTCGACAATCGCCTGTGACTGGTGACACCGCCGGGTCAAGCCTCCTTGCTAGGATGTACGATCCAGGAGAATCCAAGCCGACGCCTCCATGAGTAGGCGGCCTGGAATCCATTGGCGGGAGTATGTGAATCCGGATGTGGGCATATCAATGTCGCATTAGTTGTATAAATAGTTCACTTTACAGCGAGAGCTGAGCATATTGGCATGATTGTCCGCATGAGGGAATCCAAGTCTTAGGCAGACTACGAAGCGGACGGAGCTGCTGCAGTCGATGTTGGAGTCGGAGTCGCAGTGAGCTTCAGTTGCTTCTCCACCATCTTCGTATGTGAACTGGCAAACAGGCGTGAATGAGGCGCGGGCTATATCATCGTAAGTAGCACTTACTTCCAATCCACCATCTTGTCGCATACATCCTTGACCATGCCATCCTTGCCGATGAAGAAGGTCTCTCGCCCTGCGCAGAGGTGAGCATCTGGGACGACGCCGTGAAAGGCACGTACCATCGATCAGGCCAAACGCAGCCTTGCCGACCTGATAGGCTTTTCTTGCCGAACCGTCCGCATCGCTCAAGATTCGGTAGTTGAGCTTGTGTTCGCTGATAAAGCGAGTTTGCTTTTCGACTGCATCTGAGTTATGGGTCAGAAAAGCTACCAAGGGATGGTCTGAGCTTACCTCGGGAAATACCAATCACCTCGAGCTCGTCCCGACCTGTTCCCCGGAATGCAATATTGTCCTGCTTGGCATCCCGGAATGCACATGCTTCCTTGGTGCAGCCAGTAGTAAACGCTTTTGGAAAGAAGAAGATGGCAATCGGCTACAGGGCAACGCATGAGTTTCTCTTCACAGCGAATCCCTGTCAGCTTACCTTTTGGCCAATGGGAAGAGTGTACGGGGTTCCATCCGGAGTCGAAGGCAACGTTAGAGGAGGAGCGGGCTTGCCGATGAGTGGATGGGGCATTGTGATGCTGCTTGTACTGGTGACAACGAAGAGAGCGGGACAAGAAGGCGGTTCTGCAGAAGATAATCACCATGCATGCATGTTGCATGCTCGAACGATCTGCCTTGAGCGGAAGCAGTCGCGGATGACTAATGAGCACATGATCAACAACTGCCATCCAGCGGTCTACTAGATGGTTTGTAGCTAGTGAGCTCCTACAGTATTACATGCTCTCGGGCAACCGTCACACTGCAATGCATACCAATATGCAAGACGGGTACAACAACAATGCTCCGCGCTCTAATCCAAGTCCATCTCCCATCTAGTATACGCGATTCCCCAAATTGTCCATGATTCGCAAGAACCCGTTTCT
Source organism: Naganishia sp. PT2105A-2 (assembly GCA_023628115.1). Lineage (NCBI taxonomy): Eukaryota > Fungi > Basidiomycota > Tremellomycetes > Filobasidiales > Filobasidiaceae > Naganishia > Naganishia sp. PT2105A-2. Next base: position 72,143 of record JAMALG010000082.1, on the reverse strand, counting down.
CGTCAGAATATCTTGGTCGCGGACTTGGACCCACGGCTAACCACACTGAACCCGGAATTTTGTCCGCCGAGAGACGGAGGGCCGGTTGCGCTGAATCCTTTGACGAGTCCGGCCTGCTTCGGTCCTCTCTGACTTGGCATTGGTTCTCGCGGATCATCGTATGCGTGCGGAACCTCTCTGCCGTCGGATGAAACACCAAGACCTGGTGAGTGTTGGGGTCTCCGGGCTTTCTCCAAAGCTTGCATCTATGTATGTTACAAGTCAGCGTTGCCCTGCACACGCAAGGACGTCAAGACTTACCTCGTGGAAACCCCAATCCTGCAACAAACTCGTCTTCTCCCTAAACTTACTGAAAATGGCGAGCACTTCACAGCCAGCGTGCCAGAGCAGCTCTTGTGTATCCCGAGAATTGGTAATCGGTTTTTGTTCTTGCGTGTTCATGAGTCGGATGTGGCGAAGTGCGCTGTGAACGCGAGTCAGCCGCAACTCGAAGTCCAAGATCACCCTGCGCACCCATTGGGAATATCCTTGACAAAGATCCACCTCAGCTTGAAGATACCCTTCCACTTGTCTTGTGCCCACACAGTGGATGTCTGATTGTAATCCACTGGCGATATCATCTGTGCTACTCCACAAAAGTGCCCACTGCCAAGAGGTCAGTGGCGTCCGGCGGCCGATCGACCCGACTCACGATCCATTAACAGAAAAGAACAAGTACACCGGTCCACGCGCTTCTTGGAACGCCTTGTCGAGACGCTGATTACCGTACGTCGTGCTTGACCAGATTTCGTGCTTGAGCGACTTGTGCACGTCGTCCTCGGTGAATGACTTGATGACAAAGAAGCGGGCCTGAAAAAGAGTTAGCATGGTCACAACGATGGGGGCAGACGACTTGCATTTTCCGGCTCGCAATGGAAATCTACCGGGTTTAGGTGTCTGCTGGCAATCATCTGATCAACTTCTGCTTCGGCGGCACGAGCGATATGATCCGGAACAACAGGCGGTGCTTGAGCATGGGAATGCGAAGACTGCGAAAGAGACTGCGTGAATGGAGTGCCGGTATGATACGGAGCCGCTGTGTTGACAGGCGGTGCGGTCGGGAATGTCGGGAATGGCGTCTGGGTAACGACGGGCGTGTAACCTGGGTATGACAATCCCGCATCGATTGGCGGCCCGAGCGCACGAGGGTATCCATAATCGGCATCGTAATTCGTCTGACCGTACGCCATCAAGCTGCTCCGATAGACGTCCGCCAGATTGGGAACGGCTGGAACTTCCGGTATGACGGCTGGCCCGAGCATTTCATTTCCGAGCTGCATGGCTTGGAACGCCTGCATCAGGGAATCCCTCTGCATCCCTGCCTGATACGGATTCTGCAGCGGCTCGCTGAACTCCCCCGTTGGCGGCGTCCGCGTCTCCCGTCGACCGACTGCGCTCGTGTTGACGGGCGTATGGTTGGCGCGCGCACGCATCGCCGTATCCACCTGCGCCCATCCGTCGTTTCCTCCCATACCCGTTCCTGTTCCCCACACATTTCGCGGCGACAAGTCGCTCGTCCGCCTTTCCCTCTCACCCGATTCCCTTTCTGCCACGTAGGTTATGCGCTGCTCCGGCGGCAAGAGCGCCTGCGATCGCGCGAGTCGTTCCTGTACTTTGGTCGAATGCCCGAATCCCTGCTGCAAGCTCTGATGCCGTCGCACGTCCGCTCCCTGCGCCTCGGACTGAATCATCTGCGTCGCCTGGGCATGATACGCATCGCTCATCCCCGCGAGCAGCCCAGGAATCCCTCTCGGCGGCTCTTCCTCCCTCGTCGTCAATCTGGCCATCTGAATCCCATGATTATCTTCGCTCTTTGCAAGTGTCGGCGACGCCAGGTGATCCCAGTTGAGCGACGCACTCCCCGGCGACGCCCTTCCTCGCGTCAACACGGATCGCGCATAGCCTCCTTGCGCCTGCGGATGGCCATGACTCGGCGCAACGCTCGATTGACTCGCCGTCGACCTGAGCGATGCCGACTTGTGCAGCGTTGTCGTCGCGCGCGGCAGATACGCCGTGTTCGCAAACGTCGACTCGAGCGGACTCGGCTCTGTCGATCCCGTCAACTGACTCGCGCCGGAATGCGAGCGTCCATGTCCATGTCCCGGGCCCGGGCTATGCGCGTGCCGATAATGCTGCTGTACGTGATCACTTGCGCTCGTCGATACGCCGCGGGAAAGCATCGGACCGGGATGCTCGTACCGCCAATCGCCTTCCCTGACGGGCCTCCAGGACTTGCTCCGCCCGAGATGGACATCCCCGTGCGCCACTTCTGCATCCTCCGAGATCGACGGCTGTCCCGACGCCCGATGCGACGGCCTCCTCGCGAGCGGCATCGGCGGCGGACCCATGCCGCCTTGCGTTTCGGGCGAGAACGGCCTGCGCGAGGGCAAGCTGGCGTGCCTGTGCAAATGCGCCGCGTCTGGCTGCACGACGTATCCCGTGGTGGCGCCGGGCGGAAGGACGTGGCTGTGCTGCTGCTGCTGCTGGCGGAGCAGGACGGCGGCCGAGTTGGTGGCGAACGGCGAGGGCGGGCTCATGGCGGGGCGGGGCAGGCACACGGGCAGAGGAGGGATAGGAGAAGCCCGTCCACGCTGAAACACCTTTCTTTCCTCTTCCCTTCCTTCCACCTGACCTGACCTGACCATCCTTTTCGCGCTAAAAGTGATCGGCGCGACGCACGGTATGGTATGTACAGAGACGCGACATACTATACATATACTGTACTGTACATACACAACGACACGGGACGCCCGACCGACTACAACACCACACAGTCCTTCTTCTTCTTGCGCTTGCCCGCGCCCCCACTCGCGCCCGCACCGCCTCCGCCCTGACTCCCCGGCGGGGCAAGCACCGTCTTGATTGCCTCGTCAAACACATTCTTCAACCCTTGCTGCGTCAAGCTCGACGCCTCGAGGTACTTGACCGCTCCAATCTCGCGCGCGCACGCCGCCCCTTGCTGGTACGTCACGGGCGTGAACCGCCGTTCGCGCATCTTTTGCAGCGTCAGCGGGTCGTCCCGCAAGTCTAATTTGGTGCCGACGAGGATCATCGGCACGCCGGGCGCATGGTGCGAGATTTCCGGGTACCACTGCAGGGTTTAGCCCAATGCAGTTCCCGCCCCGGCCTTGGTCGACTCACCTTGGTCTTGACGTTTTCAAAACTCGGCGGGCTCACGATCGAGAAGCAGACGAGAAAAATGTTGGTTTGCGGGTACGATAACGGCCGCAGTCGGCTGCAAGGGCCATTAGCGATGATCATGGGTTCATCTCGCCCGCACTCACTCATAATCTTCCTGTCCTCTGCGGCGGATGTTAGCACAAGTGTGAGAACGCCAAATGCACTCACGCTGTATCCCACAATCCCAGCGACACCGGCTTTCCATCCACCAAAACCTATCCAGAATCCATCAATCACTATGCCCCTTCCCTCTGTCCATGATTACACACATTCGCGGAATAGTTGTCAAATACCGTGGGAACGTATCTGTACCAGTGTCAGTCCACATTCCACACCCCTAGCCAAGAGCGACTCACTCTCCCGGAAATGAATTCGTTGTATACGAAATCAAAAGACACGTCTGTTCCCACATCAATCAGTGCTTCTCACATCTGCCTTCCTCGCATCTGCGGACCTTGCCGACCGCTCCGTCGCCTACGACGACACCTGAGGATAAAAGGTAGATCAGACAACCGCATTCTCGCACCAAGTCGTGTCTGGTCGTGTCGTATGCTCTCCGAACCGCAGCCATCGATCAGGAGGCTGTAATGAGCTTCCACGCAGCGCTTCCCTAGCCTGATTGCACATCCCACCCAAGCATGCCGCTCGCATCCCACGCCAACACAACCATCCCGACATCAACCTTTTCCGATGAAAACACCCTCGAAACGCGATCATCCCGTTCTCAAACTTGAACTCACACTTGATGCTCTGCATTTCCCGAAATTCTTCGTGTTTCCCAATCGCCTCCCGAATGTCCGCTTGCCAGTTCCCAGCCCGGTACCCAGTCGTGTTGGCTCGACACCAATGCGAGCCACCCGATTCAACGCCGTCTCCCCGCCGGCTACTGTTGTCTCTCCAAACGCACGCGCCGCATCCGCATGCATCTCCTTCCCGGCCGCCGGAAACGCGCGGGGTCTCGCGCGATCGGGCGCAGAGCAAGGAATGGCGTGGCAATTATGAAGGGCAGATGACGTGGGAGGGGATACTTGAATTGCAGTCCAGTTCCAGTTGGTGATGGAGGCATCGTCGGGCTTCGAGTCGCTTGCTTGACATCCCCCATCATCGTCCACATCATGTCCGAATCAGCAGACAGCATTACCATGTAAGTTCTCTTCCAGCCACACGGAATCCCGCTGACAACCATTCAGCAACGTCAAGGGCCCCTCCGAGCTCAAGCTCTCCCTGACCCTCTCTCCTGCGGAGACCACCGTCGCCGAACTCAAGTCCCAGATAGAGGAAAAGACGCAGATCGAAAAGGACAGGCAGAGGCTAATCTACAGTGGCAAAGTGCTCAAGGACGAGGACAAGTTGTCGAATTACAAGATTCAGGTAAGTTTTGCGGTGTTGGTCATAGTACGAGCGCTCATTAAGCGCAGAATGGCCACACGCTGCATCTCGTAAAAGGCGCAGCCAAACCCGGTGCCGCACCCGCTTCCTCAGCTTCATCCGCCCCCTCCGCCTCCGCCGCACGCACAGGCGTCCCCTCCAACCTTTCCGCCGGCATGCAATACACCAACAACCCTATGGCACACCTCGAATCCGTCATGGGCCACGGGCTCGGCGGCGAAGGCGGCTTCAATCCATTTTCCCAAATTCCCGGCATGGGCGACCGCAATTTGAACGACCCCGAAGCCATTAACAGCCTCATGCAGGACCCGGAAATGATCTCGCGTACGATGAGCATGATGACGCCCGAGATGATCGACGCCGCCATCGCCGCCAACCCGCAACTCGCCGGCATGGGCCCGCAACTGCGGGAAATGATGTCGAGTCCGTTTTTCCGTCAAATGATGAGCAACCCAGAGATGATCCGTTCGATGATGCAGATGCGAGGCGGAGGCGGAGGCGGACTCGGTGGCATGCCGGGACTCGGAGGGTTCGGTGGCGCACCCGGCGGTGGATTTCCCGCACCGGGAAGCTACGAAGGCGAGAACAGGAGCGCTAGCACGCCCTCAACCGCCGGAACGCAAGCACCTGCCGCCGCCAACCCCTTTGCAAGTCTCTTCGGTGGCGCAGCGGGAGCCGGCGCGGGAGCGGGAAACCCTTTCGGCATGGATCCGGCCATGATGCAGTCGATGCTCGCAGGCATGGGCGGAGGCTTGGGCTTGGGCGGCGGACTCGGCGCGGCGCCTTCGGCACCACAGGATACGCGTCCGCTCGAGGAGCGATACCAGTCTCAGCTATTGCAGCTGAACGAGATGGGCCTTTGCGATCCCCAGCAGAATATTCGGGCGCTGAGCATGACGGGCGGAAACGTGAATGCCGCCATCGAGTTGATCTTTTCCGGTCGTGAGTCGTTCGTGACTGAATGTCTTCTTCGCTAACTCTCGCCTCAGGTGTTCCTCCCTCATCATGAGACAGATGTTTGTCCGCTTACATTGCTTCATAGAGTCCCGTTGTAAATGTTCAGAATGAATACAATCCACGCATCTTGTGCTCTAGAGTCCAAACTTCTCGGCCAAAGCGACCAGTCCTCCCTCTTCGAGATCGATAAAAGCATCGAACCTGCCCTCTGCGGCCTCCTTCGTCAAGGGATCCGATGCGTCCTCGGTCGACCGCTTGATATAGATTGTCCTCATGCCGCTGAGCAGCACTTTTAGCTCCATCCGTTAACAAAATGGCACAACTCACTGTGACTTTGCCGCATCGAGGTCGTAAGCATGAGCAGCTACCATAGCAACCTTGTCGGCAGGCAGGCGCGAGAGGCGGATACCTTGCTTGTACATGGCGGGATCGGGTTTGTACGTCTGAATCGAATCGCCTCTGTATAGCGCATCAGGATGGACCCGAACGGCATGGAGTGTATGAATCGACTCACGTGATGTGGCTATCCACAACCAGTCCCGCTCCTCGGCACATGGAGATCATGACTGCAAGGTCGCCATTCGTAAGTGAACAACTGGTGATCGTCAGTCCGGAAAGATGCGAGTCAGACGGGGAAGCTTACAGAATGAACTTTTCGTGCAGTCTCTTCAGTCCTTCCGCAGAATCCGACCAGCCTGGTCAGAGTGTCAGCAATCACGTACCGATCGTTGAAGAATGACAAACCCTGAAGCTTGTGCCATTCCTTGACGAGCTCTTCTCTCGCATTCTCGTCCCACGCGTCGCTGACTTTCCATTCCTCGAGCAGTTTGTCCAGCAGCCCACGATGTCCTTCCTGGTAAGGGATAAGAAGCAGTGTAGATTTTCATGACATGCTACTCACGTCCATTCCACCCTTTTCCCTGTCTCCCTGTCGCTCTCTCGCATTCTTCATGAATCCGTTGCGCCACTGCTGAACCCGATCCTGCCACACCTCGTCCTTGAAGTCCGAATTCTTCTCCGCGAGCTCAGGCTCTACTCGCTTGCAGACCTGGAGCATGCTCTTAGCCATGTGCGACTTCCCTGTGAACGAAGAAAGGTCAGTCGCCGAAAACGAGGGTGTTGCGCCGTGATACTTGCAATCGACGACGGTGCCGAACACGTCGAAGAAGAGCCATTGTACGTCTTTGAGAGCGTCGATATCGGACATTGTGTGGATGAGTTGAAGAGCCAAAGAGGATCGCTGGATAAACTGGACGGGGCGATATGCTCTCCCCTGCCTCGACGTGTACTCTTCATTCGCCGTCGAGGGCGAGATTCAACGTGACGACGTCCCCGTGGGGAGTATGACGTAGACGGACATCCATGGGCATCTCCGCATCGTCGTCTCTCTCTTGCTGATCACTCTTCTTCATGTCATATCGCCATCCATCTCACTCGCCTTTGCATTCCAATCCCGACAACCATGGCTTCATCCTCATCGGACGCAGCAAGGGCGAAAGCTTTGCAGCTCCAGGCGAGAAAGGAAAACCTCGAGGCGGAAATGGTGCGTTCCGCTCTTATGGGCTCCAGCTTCATGCTCATACTTCGTGCCTTGTCCAGGATGCGTATCAAAGCCAGATAGTAGCCGTGAGTCAGTGTCCATGGATCCCTGGCACTCTCTAACGCATTTCCCCCCCAGAACGGCTCGACCATGAACTCCCCTCTTGTCGACCCCGAAGGTTTCCCGCGCGCCGACATCGACGTATACACCGTTCGCCTCGCTCGAGCAGCTATCGTTCGCTTACGAAACGACCATCGTGCCGTCGTCGAAGAGATGGGAAGAGTTCTGCAAGTTGTCTATGCCCCGCAAGACAGTCAGCGTTTGGTCAATGAGACGAGGACATCGGGAAGCAACGGGACGAACGGGACGGTGAACGGCTCGTCGACAATACAGCCGCCTCTCGCAAAAGTCAACTCGGTGGCTCCGGGAAGTCCAGCCGCGCAAGCTGTAGGTCGTCACATCTCCATCGGAACCCGAGATGTCAGCTCAACTTCGACTCCCAGGGTCTTGAAAAGAACGACTTTATCCTCGAGTTTGGCCACCTCGACGGCGACAATTCGCTCGCTGATGTCGGACAGTTGGTCGCAGGATCCGAGGGTGTAAGTCATGTTTCGCCAAGATCTTCTTCCGCTGACATTCCACCCTTTCGTCAGATCGAGCTGCCGTTAGTCGTCCGCCGGGGAACAGCGGTGATACCACTCAACCTGACACCTCGACCAGGATGGGGCGGCAGGGGAATGCTTGGGTAGGCATCTTGTTCACTTGAAAGCATATCGGAAACACCGCTCACCTGTCTCTATAGCTGTCATATCCTTCCCGTCTGATCCCGATGGTGCATATGTACACACACACGCATACACACACACACACACACACACACACACACACACACACACACACACACACACACACACACACACACACACACACACACGCACATCAAACAGGAAAACAGCATAATCACAATCCTCCGAGTCCAAGACACGCCGTTGAGTCTCGTGCAACTCTGGGATCTGGATTGCGCGGCTCGTGGTACCATTCGTACTCGCCGGCCATTCTTCAGCTTTCAAATTGTAGCTCGAAAGGTCCACCTGGCAGCGAGGAGGGCGTCGACTTGCTCTTTGCTTCATAGGCGTCATCGTCACATCCTCCGCTGACTGGCGACAGCAACCAAGGCGAGTTGGAAATCGGCGTCAGGTCGGACAAGGCGACGGTTCTGCAACACGGTCGTGATAGTGGACGCGCGGACAGGAGCTGCTATCGCTTCGCAGGCGTCCGGAAAAACAACGCCAGCGCAAGGGCGAATCGTTATCTCGATCAATGATGTGTTGTGTGGGTAGAATCCGCAGGACAGGCCGGTCATACAGATGAGATCTGTTGTATTGGACAAGAGCCGCGAATAGAATACTGTAATGTGCTGATGCGCAAATCATGCGCTTCTTTCCGGACTGAGTGTCCTCTTTTCGCCACAGCAGTAAGGTTCCTGGGGACCGGAAACTGGACAGCTCGGGGGCGATAGCTAGAGACACGCGAGTCCACAAGCAAGAACATCTGTCTTGCGAGACAAGATAACCGCGTCATCGCTAGGTCATGGCATGGAAGATGTCTCAAAAAGTCGTTGCTTGGGGCGTCATTGGCTGCTCTCTCTCGTACGCTCATGGTGTCTTCCACTTGGGATGACTGCATGATACATGTCAACCGCAAGAGCGCAGTGAAGAGGTGAACCACCAAGCCGTGGGTGTCTGTCTCGGATACAAAGAGTCGATATGAGTCATGCATGCTCACTCGGGCACGCGAGTATTCTCCCGGTCATCATCGCATCACATTCCATCACATCTCATCGCATCACATCACAGCACATCGCATCACATTCCTCTCCCACCGCCCATCGCCTCAGTCTCGGACTAAAGCGCGCGGAGCGGATTGCATCGCCACCATGCCCGAGCTCGTCTTCGACGTCCTGCTTCAAGTCGCGGCATTTTGTGCAGGCGCTCTCGACTTTCGGACACTCGTAGATTTGGCCCTCTCCTGCAAGAGTATCCACGACGCCGTCAAGCCGCTCTTGGACGTTCCGATCCTGGTGTGGACCAATCAAGTGGTCGGGGAGAAGCGGAGACTCCGGGAGTTCTTGTCAGAATACGACCTGTCGAGCCATCCACGGCGAGAAAGCTTCCGTCCATTGATCAATGCTTGGTCGCGAATTCAGTAAGCAATCGTCTTTCTTCGCATACTACCCATTGGAACGACAGCTTACGAACAGAGGACAGGATAATCATCAGCAGTGACACCAGACTCCTCCAGGACATGATGTCCGATACTCAGTTTAACCGAAATATCAACGCGCTGTTTCCGAATTTGATTGCTGTGGTTCAACACGATACGGCGTGGCCGGGAAGATGGGAAGTCGCCCTGCGGCGAAGTATCGAGGACACCTTACTTTCCAGCATCATACAGAGTGCCACCTTTGCGTTCCGACCATCACGTACCAATGACTCAAGTCAGCTCAAGACGTACAAGTCCCTCGACCTGTATGCTTCCCACCTGCTTGCTTGTCGACGCTGTCACTCGGGTACCTACGCACGCCACATGAGGATCATCACTTTCGACAGAGTGGCGGTCCACTTTGGAAGCAATATCTGGTTCGGCGGAGGTACCGCGGAATCGGCGTTCATTTCCGAGATTCCTAATTTCTGTGAATTGGCGTCTCGCTTCTCCCGCATGGCAAGCTCGGGACTGTCATTCTTCGTTGTGGAAGGGATCGATTTGGATGAGATTGAGGCAATCATGACACGGGTAAGCTTCACTCTTCCCACAATCTTCAGGACACTCTCCATGTTGACTCGCACTCTGATACTCCCAGCTTCAAGCATGGATGCAGAAATCTTCCTTCGCGCTATCTTTCGTCACCGTGATCGACCCCATCGGCACCGACTCCAATCTTCTCGTCGCACCATACTGGGCGACCATGGCGGAATTCTACAGCAGAACAAGGCTAAGCGCGCGAATAAAGATGCAGACACCTCTGCTCTACTGGGCCCTCACGTCGATCGACTTCGATCCGGTGCGCGACGAGATTCATCTCGCTAGATGGGATCAAGGCTCAAACATCAGGCCCGATGCGGAGATGTGGACCGAAAGCCTGGCCAGCGGAATGTTTGGCCGGCGCGTTCATTCGGTCATCAAACGGCGGACTAGCGAGCATGCCGAGGTCGAGCTGCTGGAGGCGGCGTAACGAGGGTAATAAGCGGTGGGATCATGACATCTCAAGAGCATCACACATGATGTGACCGCAAGCTCTACTCAAGGCGGTTGTGAGTATCAGTGCGAGCTGTCCGTTCGTGTCCTAACACCAGAGCCAGGGACGGCTAGGAAGACCTTGAACATGTGGGCACCTTTACGGAAAACAGTTACTCTGGAAGCGCCGTCGGACGCAAGAGCCCTTGTTCAGAAATGGCGAATGTTGCGGGGGAACGGAGAACCATCTTGAGGGATCCGTTGTTGCGGAAGGGGGTCTCGGAGATCAAACGAGTTCTTCACGCTATATGTTGTAAGCCCGAGATTCACGAGCAAGACTACGCAACAATCGAAGACAGAGATCGTATTCAAACGAGTTGGTCGAGAATTTTACATCTCACTGGGCATTACAAGGCGGGTCTCCTACTCAAGCTTCCGCAAAAGAAGGGCAAACAACCGGCAACCAAGCAATCCGAAAGTGTTTCGGATCAACGCGTCAATAGATCATCAAGTGCGTATTGTTCTTTTGCTTCTTCATTCCTCTTCACTCGTGGTCTTCACGCACCAGCGAATGATCGAAAACGAGAGGATCGTGCCGGTCGAGGAGCAGATATATGACCTTGAAGTCTTTGGCCGCCTGCGTTTCTCGGATCTCGGCGTGGACGATCAGCAAGTCGCAGATCGCAAAGGAATCTTTGGTTGTAGGTACCGACTTCCGACTTTAGCTCACGAGCGCGTCAATGAGGGTGAGGTAAATCCGACGATGTTTATTCTCTGGATCATAGGCCGAGCTTGTCGATTGCCCGCTCGGCAGGAATTTTCGAGTGACCATGTCGGTATACGAGATTAATCCGAGCAATTGGGATATTGACACCGGAGTAATAGTGTAATGTTTCCACAACGTAGCTTCTCCCCCTGCGTCATGAAGCACGTTTCTTTGAGCTTGGGGAAGTACCGCGTCATAAGATCTCGAACGCTATCTCCGAACGCATCCACCACTCTTCTCGAAGCATAAGGTAACTAGATTCATGGCATCAGCAATGTGTTTTCATTCAAGAATCCAAACTCACTGAAATCTGGGACATAGCGTATGCGCTGCTCTCGGCAAAGGTTCATGGTAAGGCGTTTGCCAAAAAGAAACGATTCCACCATAGCCAGCAGCTCTGGGTCGTGATGAACATCCCATTCTATCACCGGTTTCTCCAGAATATTTCGGAGTGAGTTGTGTACTTCGTGCCAGCACATAGATAGACAGGCTGAGCAGTAGACGCATGCACCCGTACAGAAAGCGGCAACGTTCGGTACGATGTCGTATGGAAGGACCCAAGAACTGGCGTCGGCGTCTGCAGTTGAGCAGTAAGCCTCATAGTCCTTAGAGAGCTGAGATTTACCTTTTTCACGCTTAACATCCTCGGCTTTCACTTGTTTGTCCTCTCGACCGCTTCTCCATCATCGGCGTCCATCTCAGCGTCCTGGACAGCGTCCTGGACGACTTCGCCTTGAGGGCTTGGCGGCAAGTCGAGTCGAGGGTGGTGCATGTCCGTATCAGTGTTGGAGAGTGTGACGAGAGTTTGCCGGCTTTCAGAGAGGTATGATCCCGTGGGATGCAGACGTCTTCCTCGGCCATGACTGGCAAAGTTGGCCGTGATGAGCGGGAACAATAGAACCGGATTGCAGATTTGTGCGTGATGGAAGATCACCCGGTTCCAACGGAGCACTTTCTCACAGTGGTACTCAGAGCAGATACCGCTTCATCTTCATCTCCAGAGCTGTTCAGAGGCTGTCTGATGGAGCGTGCTCGTCAGTTATGCCGACGCGGATTGACGTCAAGACGTCAGTCGCGGACCCTGAGAATGGACACAAGTCGCAATGATTGATAGAACGACTCCATGCCATGTGGCAGGCCACCTTGGAAGCTTGTCCTCTCTGGACAGATGCTTGATCAAATATGCAGCTGAAGAATGCAAAACCATCCCGTTGGTTCTCTACATTACAGTAAAGGAAATATTTTCAGACACGAAGACGATATCCTCGTATATTTCCTGGCTCTGCAGCGCTGTACCAATAACGTTGACCGCGCAGCGTATACGCCGAAGGGAGCCACTTGCAACCCTTTCGATACCTTGCCTGAGCAAGCAACGGTCCATCGCGGTATTGCCTACAGAAGATCACTGCGAAATGTCAGCTTATCACCATCCCTATACTCTGAAACTCGCTCACTCAACGTCGCTATCCCCACTACTCTCCTCCACCGCCGGCTCGATCCAACGTTCCTGCTTCCCCGGCGGCGGCATCTTCCGCCGGCTCGTGTTCCCCTTTCTTTTCCGCGCTGCCGGTCTTACGAATCCCCCTCCCCTCACGTTGATCATGTCTTTTTCCGGGTCATATTCGATGTGTTTGCCGTCGCCGAGGAAGAGTAGCGTCTTCTCGTGGACGTATTGGCTAAGTCTCTGGGTGCGGTAAAACTTTTCAAGAATGTCGATTTGTGCGGTAGAGATCTCGACGGAACGTGGTAGGCGGATGTGGATGGCAACTGCGCAGGGATGCAGTGAGCAAACAGCTCGGAACTGTAGGCGAAAAGCGGGATAAGGAGGTCGATTCATCGCAAGGACGCTCAAATGGCATCAAAGGTGCTCACCTGCCGCAGTGCCTTTGCAAGTTGCTGGTCCTGCGAAGGCCTATGATCCTCCGAAGGGTCGAGTTCCAATGTCAGACTCCCCGGCGGGTCGTAACACAGCGACGAATACCGGACCAAAAGTTGACACAGCCGTTCCATTCCGTGTACTGGTAAACGCGTTTGAGTGACCATGCTCAGGCCGAAAGGCTTGTGCCATGGTAAAGGGATACAGTCTCCCGGCGTAGTGAGCAGGAAGTCTTGGGAGAAAGCTAGTTGTATAGTTGGAGGTTGCACCATTTGATCGAGGTCGGTGATCAGACGTCGGGTGTTCTCGAGCAAGCTGGACAGGATAGCGAGCGACGGTGCCCTGCATAGCGTGATCTGCCAGTTGACGACGTAGGGCCATTCGGTCTTTCCTCCTCGACATATGATGGCGGTCAAGCGTGGAAAGCAGAACAAGAGGCCGTCGAGGTACTTCTCCGTCATATCCCGCCGAAAAACGGAAACATCATTGACGACCAGGTACCTAGGCGCAGATCAGATGACGCTTGGCTGATGCGATACCATGCAAACTCACCGTACGTTTCTCCACCTCCGAGGAACGACCTGTGCCTGCCCTTCTTTCGAGAACCTCGCCAAACACGCTTCAAAGAACCGTTTCCCAGGGCGTTTATTGGCATCCCACACCAAGATTGGCACCTTCAGCGTCGGCTTGAGCGCTTCATGAACACTTCTGGAGCTGAGGGATAGGTTGACGAGGGCTTTGAAGTTGAAGGTGCCTGCGCAAAAGGCTCCTATCTCGAGGATAATGTTGAGCGGTATAGCGGTCGGGAATACGCGTCGTAGGGGCGATGTGGCTGGTGAAGGTTCGCCCGCTGGTGTCGGATGTATGAGATCCGCAATGTTCATGGCGGCGAGTGGATGGGGGAATGTGTCGGTGGCCTGGTGGCAGACGACAAACAACAAAAGAAGAAAAGAGAAGAGAAGAGACACAGCGATTATCAGCTCGATCACGGTTGAGTAAGCCCGCTCGATCGCTCGGGGCTTATATTCGGGCAGGGCGAGTAAGTAGGGTACGGTCCGTATTCAAGAGTTCGAGCAAGCATGCCAGGTTGGATGTCGGGGTGGACTCCTCGGCTATCGCTGTGCTACAGTGATTCTGTGCGAGCGCCGTCACTGCCACATCACATCGTCGCCGGATCCTCTTGACTACATAATATTCGTGTTATCGGCGCACGTCATTCTTTCCGAGGGATCGGCATGGGTTACAGGTCTTATGATGCAGCAAGGCCAAACTGCGGAGCGGGGTTGTAGTTTCGAAGTCTAGTCAATGCGGATCAGATGCAAGGGAGTCCTACCGCGATCTCAAGCAAAGTCTTGCATGGTAACATCTGGCGCGGAGCCATGCATCGCGGCCAACGTTCGTTTCGCCGGCTGGCCTGTAGCAGACCTCTCTCTGCACGCGACACATGGCACACACTCAAAGCCGGCTCATGATCTCGGCGAGATAAGACGCACGAGAGCGTTTTGCTGAAGCTGCAAACTTCCGAATTCCTGAGGTTCCTCTTCTTACGTTCCCGTATACTCGCTTATGGAATCAGATCGACCAACAGCCAACGCACTCCTCAAGTATCGCCAGTCTTTGCGCATACTACCAGGAGGATTCGTTCCCTTTTCGACTCTCTTGGACATGTCCAAGACATTCGGGACATACAGGCGGTTCGGGGCGACCTACCCTGTGGAAGTACGGGGGTCTCGTCGGGCATTGACGGCAGGCGCGATCAAGTCAAATGGAAGGTACGCTATCTGGTGTTACAGGCATCGATCGAGATCAAGAATGCTGATTTCCCTTTCGCCCCAGGATTGGGCAATCGCACTGCCTTATTCAGGCAACACACGCGTGAACGAACCTCCGATAGGCCGAGATGCAACGTGTCACAGAGGGGATATCAATTGGCCGTTCCGTTCCCGTAACCTCATTCCCAACTAGGCGCTACGCGGCAATCCGGGGGCGATGCCCAAACGACCCGACCTTTGCTGCTGGGCGGTACGACAGCTCACGGCTCCTGTTGCGGATCTGACGGATGTTTGTCGCAATGTCCTCGTCTTCGCCACATACTTCTCGATACACCTCGATCATTATTCACGTTGACTGCTGTTATGAGGACGACAGATGGTAAACATGAAAAGCCATATCGTCATCTCAATCGGAGGCCGGTGCTCAGTGCTGGCGGTGCAGGGGCCAACTTGCGCACAAAGAGGCAGACAACAGATAGTATGCTTGTGTAATGCTGCGTGTACAAGTTTGATTGACATTCGCTTCAAATAGAAAAATGACACAGTTTATCGGCTCATTACTCGCAAGTGCCGGATCTTTGGGTCACTCGATGGAGGAGGTACAATTTGCGAGAGAATATGCTGTCGAGTCGTAGGGAGAGTGTAGTGTAGCCGTACAGAGCGTGTTGAGGAAAGGATTGGTGGCATCGCAAGAGTGCGGTCGAACAAGGTAAAGTCATCATTATGCATTGTCCATTTCGGGATAGCAGTGGTGCCGATTGCTGAGTGTCCGTATTTTACAGTGCTCACAACGGATGTCGTAGTCGATAGTTGCGATTCCGTTAACCGATATGAAAGTAGAGATCGGTTTCATAGGAGAGTTCTTGTTCGGCATTATCGCCGTCGCTGTCGTTGTCATCGGCGGAGTCGAGGTCGTCTGTCTGTTCAGTCGCGACGCCGGGCAGCGTCCAGAGTTTCGTGAGGAGGACGTGAACTTGTGTTTCGCTCCTTTCTTGTCCGCTTCCTCGGCATCCTGGCCTCTGTCATCCTCGTCCTTTGTAGATGAGTACTGGATACCGAGATCGACTTCAAGCCAATGTCGACCATCTCCCTCGACACCGATCTCAAGCTCGATCCAAGGACGTAGGCGGTTATTTCTTTGATCCCACATATCTTCCTGCTGAATTCCCTCTGCGAGAGCGGGTTTCACAACGTTGAGCAACCGATAAACAGCCTGCGACTCAGGTAATGACGATCCGCTTTGCAAGACGGTTTCCATGAAGATCGCCACTTTCACTGCGCTTGACCTGTCTCGGTACACGGCGGCAATCAAAACATGACGAGTAAGCCTTGTTTTTGGATCAAGGCTTATAGTGGCACTCACTTGTTCAAGAAGCTCGTACGCTACTTCGAAACTTGAAACCGCGTACAAGTCCAAGGACGGTCGAGAGGCGCGGAAGTTCGTGGTCATCGGTTCATATCGACTGTTCTCGCAGTTCAAGGCGAGACTGCAGACGAAACCGTGCGTCATATCGCTGATCCATCTTCTGTCCATAGATAGGGCTATCCGTCCTTAAGTCATCGAATTGCAACGTCCAGTCCATATGAAGAAGGCTAGTGGGGGCAAGCGAGACGGGTCTGTTCGGGCTGTCCCAGTCGATGGTTGAGTTGCACCATAGAGGACGAATATGAACGGTGGCCGCGACGAAGTTGTTCTCAGGATCGCAGTTAGGGTGCTATTCTTGCAGCAACTGCCGTAACCGACTCGCCGAGATGCGCCGGCACTTGAGTCAGCGCCTTTGCCTGGATAATTGACAAAGCTGCCCTAGCACTTTCGGATCCATTCTTGTTCACAAGGAAGATGTTTTTTTTAATAACAATTATTCTTTCTCAGTTTTGGCTTTCAGCGCGACACCGAGAGGAGCAAATTGGAACTGTAGATTGCGCGTAGCAAGCTAACAACTGTTTGCTAGACGCAGAAAGCTGATTTCTCGTTATTACTTATTCTTGAAGACGGATCGGACAAAAAGCGTACTCTCGTTTCTCGAGCCCTATCTGTAGAATGCTTGAAAAAATTCGAATGTTGGGATCTATTATGAAACCTCGCGACGTCGCCATATCTGTCGGGATGGGCAGCAATCGAGCAAGATTTCTAGATGAGTTTCCGATCGACTCCCTAGATCCCTAGCGTACTAGCTGACTATTCTGCGAGATGACTACATGATATAATCTCGGCAAGTTGAATAACTAGCCAGTCGAAGGAGTGCCAGCTTTATGCCGCTGCGGCTACGGAGTGCAGTATCTTGAGCCAGACATGTCAAGAATCCTTATCCTACCGAGACCATTCCAGTGTCCGTGCTTGTTCTTGCAAGGTCGCTTCGGCGACGTGAGTGTATATCATACTCCAAGCGATGAGCTTGATGCACGAGATGCATACGTTCGGAGATACTTATTGTGACCTGCGTCATGGCTCTAATTTTCGGGATTGCCACAAAATTTTCTTGAACACGGTGGGTCTGTAAATAGGATCTCAGCATGACAGGACTTCCAGAGCGAATAGATGAGTATCTTACACCTGATTCTGATGTCAGAATTGCTCACCGTCAGCCTGCTCTAAGCGTTGATGAGACACACGGCGTGCGGCGGAAGCTGAAGGGACCCGAGGCCGTGAGCTGAGAGCCCGAAGCGTATCGCCCGCGTCCACAAGATGCCAACTTTATAGTCGCCGGCGTGTATAATGTTGCCAGGATGAGTCTAAACTGTAGCATTAAGTGTAAGAATGCAAGGTGAATTGACCCAAGATTCGAGGCCGAAGCGATCGGTCCGACTTATCCGAAACGGTGATCGAGCTTACAATCTCGACCTCCTTGACCTCCTGCTCGTCTTCGTAGTTGTCGAGTGTCAGGGAGCTGTCAGGGCATCGAAACCATATGTAGCATGGCACTCGCGCACACTTCATGCATCGCTCCCTCGGATCATCCTCAGTATCAACGGTATCACCAACAGATTCGACCCGCCCGTCGGCGACTTCGATGCCAAACACGTCTAGCCGAGAGTCGATACAACATCCTCGAGATGCCGAATAATCGGCCAGAAAGGCGGGCGGAGAATACGTCGAGCTTGGCGCGATTGGTTACAACGCTCGCGCTCGGGATCGACTCAGACAGTGGCCTTCTCATGACGATCTGGTGAGCCGTTCTCGATCCTTCGCTGCGGCCCGCTCGTATGACTGATTGAGCGGATTCTCAGAAGGCTGGTCTTTGAGAAGCGTGAATCGACAGGACAGTCCGCATCGGGACCCCATTGGTGCCAACAGGGGGAATGGCATGGGAAAGGCCATGAGGTCAGTAGGATGACGATATCTCGTCATTGCTATGTTCGTCCCACTGGCTCTACGTATGTCGGCATCTCTTATCCATCTTCGGGACCCTTTCTTCTTCCGCTCAGCAGACGACAGGCTTTATCCTGTGGCCACAAGCCCGAGGAAACGCATGAGGTATGCTCTGTTCTCGGTACCTGAAATGACAGTGAACTGGCGGCTTGACTACTCTATCAGTCCGATGATGATGCACCAGGCAATGCACAAGACCGCCATCCGATGCTCCCCATTGCATTGCGCATCACCGATTTAGTCCACTGGACGTTAGGCTGTGGAAACTATCGAAACGTGATCGTCACTGGACGAATGGCCTACGAATTCAACGGGGACGGGTCATCAGAAAAGCTGTGGTCAATCAGGTGACTAGGTGCGTCTTTCCCGTTACTCCTGCCGGAAGCTCTCCGCTGACTGGTTCTAGAAGACCGTCTGCATAGCCGACTGTCTGCATAGCCAACCAGGGTCCCCCCGAGGGAAAGCATCGTGAGTCGAAGAGTCCGGCAATTCATGCAAGGGGGTTCCTCCGCCCTACCATGATGCAATGTCGCAACCGATAGTGAAGTAAGCATTCTAGGACGCTGTATTACGCGTTCGAGCTGAACCTGAGTACCGTCAGACGCTCAGGGGAACTTGATTCGGTAGCTACAAGGCAGATCATAGATTCCGAAGACTTCGAGTCCAGCAAGCGAGTGGAGCGCGGCTGGAGGTTGCTGGGATGCAGGGATTTTGCGATTCGACGAAGGCGTGAGTTGAATGAGAGACCTCGACCAATGCGGTCGCTGTGAGCAACATGACAAGGTCGCGTCTCACGCTCAGCGCCAACCGATGACGTTGTACCTTTATCGATATCGCACAAGAGGCACATACTCTCCAAACTGCGGCAGAGTGCAAAAGGGATTTACCAAGCAGTGCGGCGTTCTTCGACTAGGTGTCAACGTCATTTTCGGACGAGTGTCAGACAGCATCCAGGGCTTGACCACCTTTTCGTTGATTGCCTGGCTCTCTGACAAGAAATTTTTGGTGTGAGAAAGTAGTCGGCAGGAGAATGGCGAACAGCATCGGAATGGCCAACAGATGCCAATTGCATCAAAGCTAGTCGGTCGCGGAGATTCATTCGCAGATCGCAGATTCAGGGAGCCTGCAAGCCAGATGACGTGAGAGTCCGTCCAACATATTTCGCAAAAGTGTCATACATATCATACAAGAGATGGCCTTATGGCGGATTGTAGAGATCTTGATGGACTCGCCGAATAGACAAGTCCCAAAGTCCCGCAGCGCTGAGTCAGCAGCACAGTTCCTCTACCGAGATTTGCTTCCGCGTTTCGAGTCTCGATAGGAGGTACTTTTGCCATCATTCCATGGCGAGTTTGCCGACGTAAAAGTCCACGACGGGTATGCTCTGGTGATGCAGAGAACAAGCTTTCGTATGATACCCCTTAGAACAGACCAGCACCGAAGACAGAAATACGACATGGGAAAGCGCGGGACGAGTTTCTTTGATGCGAATTTCCGGAATAGGCATCAGGTGCATTGTTCCCTTGCGCCTCGTTTTGTTCGAGTCATACCTCCACCCATCCCGCTCAGCCAATCCAGTGTGCGCCTCCCGTCCATCGTTGTATATCACCATGTTGCTGCGTTGAATCGAGCGTTTGCAGAATGCTTCTTTCTCCTTGACGAACTGTTCTCGCCGCATAATTCGCCTTACCGCCGGGATTTACTGCCTGCCGCTTCCAAGCACTCCACATACCCCTTATTCCCAACATACCCCGAATACCATCATGATTCCTGCAAACCGACAAAAACTTTCTGCCTGGCTGGGCCAGTTGTCGTACCAGGATCTGCGAAGACTCGCGAAATGCGTGAGTAATGCCGTAATGGGTCTGTAGCAATAGGGGTAACACGCTAACGTTGTCTTCACCGTTGTCTTCACAGTTAACCATCGCACTCGAGGAGGAAGAAGACTTTCCCGCCGCTTCTCACATCGACGACTGCAGACTTCGAATCCTATGTCAAGGTACCTACAACGTCGATCCCAGTGACTGGCACTTGTTGCTCGGATGCCGATACGCCCCTTTTAATGACGCATTCCGACCTCCCGTTCTCGCCTTCTGGCCACGGGCCGGTTCCATTCACAGTCTTCCGCCCTACGTGGCCGCTACCGGAAAAGCCAATCGACTTGAAGTCCAAACGATCGACGAGATGGATGTTGAAGCGTTGTTGAAGTGGAAGGAAGACGAGACCGGAGCTTTGGAAGAGAACGATGAGGAGGTGCGAGATGTTGAATTGCTGGAAATGATGGTGAGTGCGATCCACTGTTCTATTCCTTCTCTTCTCTGATCGGTTGTCCCTGCGCAGTTGACTTTGACCAAGGAAGGTGAAGACGTATACTCATCAGACGAGATTGAGGACGTGGATGAGTTGATGAACGAAGCAGCTTTGGCGACGGATGTGATTCATGTAAGTAACATGCAGCGATATGCTACTATTCTATCGAGTCTTCGCTGACATTTGGACTTCAATAGATGATTGAAGCTGAACAAAGAATTGAAGCTGTTCCTACCGACGATCAAATCGAAGTTGAAACCAGCATGACAGTGAGCCTTGCCGGTTGTATTATTTGATGTCCTTTGCTGATTTGGTCCTTCCTGTAGATTCTCCAAGACCAAGGTGTCATCCACCCGATCAAGGAAGCTGTTCCCCCCGCAAACGAATCCTTCTCCGATCTCCTCCCTGAATTTCCTGCCAATAGACTCGTTGGCCCCGACAGAATCAAGGCTAAACGAAGCCGATCAACTTGCTACAACTACAAGGCCGTTGCTCAAGCTCACAAAGAGATAGCCAAGCAACAAGGCCGACGTCGACCTCGAGTCACCCGATTCGATTCCAAGAAGTACACAGCAGAAGCGCCTGTCTTCCCGAGTCAACCGGAAGACGTAGATTTCATCACTTCCAAAGGCTGCGACGCAGACGCTAGATCATCGGTCATCACTTCCGTTGAAGATGAGCCCTCTTCTGCCAAACAAGTGACCGTTACACCTCAACCGGGCCCTCGCGATTTGTTCGCTTTCGAAAGTGTAACATTCGGAGAATGCATCCTCGACAAGCATCACACCGTCCAATCCCTGGGCATGCCATACAAGCCGTTTGACCTGCGAAAGACGATCAACAAACCACGCAAGGCGGATAAGCCTATTCGCCAAAACCTGAAAGCGAAAGTACGGAACGTACCTTTGCAAGCGCCGATTACGCCTACTTGCGCCGAACACCAAGCTCGCGCGAAGATCCTTGAACAATCGACGTCTCTCAACAAGGACGGGACCTGCAACGAAGAATCTGACCTTCCCTCCAGCAAAGATGCTACAAAGGTCATGGAGGACGCAGCGACGGCTTCATCAAGCTCTCAGCAAGCCTTCGTCGTGACTGTGTCCGAAATGCCAGTCAGTCAAGCCAAAGCAGAGGTAACTCTTTTCGAAGTTGAGCGTCGAGAGGCTTCGCACATTAAAAGCCATATTTCCAATGTCATCCACAAAGATGTCATGACATCATCATCAGCCCTCGACAACTTGGTGGCGACGGTATCGGCTACCTCCTGTTCGACTGCAACTCGAGCGTCGAAGCAACCTTCCACAAAATCTCCGAATATGGCTGTCCTCCCGACGAACTCGAGCCAGAAGGCGCCGCTTGCGCCCGTTGTAACGACTCTCGGGACGGGTCACAGAGCTTTCGATCTGACAAGACCTGACGTTCCAAGGTTGAAACTCGACAAAGTTCCTCGATCTAAACTTGGACAACCCAAACGAAGTGCATCTTTGAAGTCGAAAGCATCTCCTTCCGAGACGGCACGATCTCCGCTTCAGCCAAAGAGCTTGAACACGAACATTCCAGCGGTAGCGGTACCTCCTCCAATCGTCGTCGCCGCGGAACGAAAGCGTGAGCAAGGATTGGTGCTAGTGGATAAGTCTACCAAGTTGGTCAGTGACACATTTACTATGAGTGCGACGGTCGGGTTCACTGATATTCCATCTTCTCGTCACTTAGAAACGTAAAAGGGACGAAGTCTCAAGCGCATCAGAAGACGAACAGACGATAGTAAGTCTAGGCGATGATAATACGAAGATGAATCTAAGTTCCCGTAGTTTAAACAGCGACCCGCAACAAAGCGACCCAGGAGGGAGGTCTCCGATGTGTCTTGCAGTCAGGCGACGATTGAGAAGAAAGATGTCGTCATCCAGCCCTGCCTGCCGAAGAACACCAGCCCTCAAAGGAAAAGTCTCAACAAGGTGGCAAGAGACCAAGAACAAGCCATCGCCCAGATCTCACAATGTACTACATCCACCAAGCCCAACATAGACACTTCCGCTTTCGAAGTCATTCCTAGCAAAAGCAGCGTAGAGTGGCTACCCGAAGTAGCCAAAGAAGTCTCCGTACAATCGATAATCGTCTCGTCGTACGAAGATGTTTGTCCAGCCCCACTGCGGGTTCTACCAGACTCCAGGCACCCAATCTGGAGACATCATCTCAAGGAAGCGATCGATAACGATAACGAAGAGGATTCCGGCTTGGATGGGGACATCGATGTTGTTTTCATCGAGAAACGAGAAAAACAATCATGGTCGAGTGTAGTTTCTGCTTCGACTGAGAAGGTCAGTTCAGGTGTATGTAACATTCGGTATTCCTTGCTAATACATTCTCCCTCATAGCGTCTTTTCCACTTGCCCGTCAAACAGAGACCTGAGACAAAGAAGAAAGTGTCAACAGCACTCGAACGAAACGACAGGGTAAGTTACTATGCTTTCCATCATCCAAAAATCTGTCTGACCAATACCGATGCTTTGCAGCACCGGAAAATACTCCTTGCAAACAAGAAGCAACGCAAGTTTAACGTCATCGCGACGATTTCGACAGGTACATCACCGCAATCAGGCTCTGATGGTGGAGAGACAGACTCTGATGATGCGATGGACATTGACGAGGACGACTTTCAGTTGTCTCCAAGCTCCTCAACCTCGAGCGCCATGGAGGTGGATCAATTAGTCGGCCAGAAATCGGCTGGCATGCTCCCTGCGATTGAGCAAGAGCTGAAAGACGGCGTACCCATCGCGTTTATGAACTCTTATGCCAGAATGGTGAGTTCAAGATGGCGTTGCCATGTTGGTTTGTCATGGAACTGACTCTCCTCTTGACTCAGCGTTACTCTCGGCAATTGTCTACAGCTCGTTGCGAGCTGAGGAACCAAGTCACAACTCGCAACGCATTCATCTATACCCGCGCGTACATGCGCGCCAGGGCGGCAGGGCTTTGAGAGCTGCCTATCGCCTATCAACGCAAGCTTCCCGACATCGCTCACGCTCTTTTCCCTACGAAAAATTCATTCGTTTATAATCACCAGAACATCGGTTGATCCGAGCCGTCCATCCTTCGACCTAACGAAGTTCGACATGCATACAGTCACACAGAAGAACGCTGCCGCGACCCTGACGGCACCAGCAAACTTATTTCCTCACACGGGCGGCACCTCATCCGCATTCTTACCGTACCAGCCATCAACTGTCGGCTCTATTCGGATATCACTTCGTCATGAGCCTCTACGGAGCTCGCGCTACACTCGCTCAAACGACTACCTCGAGATTACTACCATCCTTTTTGCAAACGTTCGTTTCCACCATTCGACCGGGATCTCTCACTGGCTCTCAGATCTACCTGATCCTGGCCCACAGATGTCACCAAGTCAAAGATTTGCGGAACGATAAACCCATATCGATTGCAAATACAATCACTTGAAAGGCCCAAACGCCGAAATCAGCCAAGACGAGCAAAAGAAAAGAACAGACTCACCCTCATTGGCAACCACATTCTTTCGCAAACATCACCTTACTCGGCCATAACAGCCGGTATCATCTGGTACGCCACTACGCCACTAGCATTTGTAGCTAATGATGACATGCTCCTTAACAACTACGCCTCGACAGGCACCAGACTGGGCAACATTATCCCGAAAACCACCGGAACCACCACACCGGTCATCAGCCAGGGTTCCAGGCCCAAACACACGCGCGAGGAGCCGAAATTCTGGGATCCTGGCAGAGCATACAGCGCAAATTCTCACATGCAAAAATCCTGTCTATTGCCGACAAGCTACAAATCAAGCTCCGCGAAGACCACCCTTCATTGTCAACAACGTTCCTTACCGCTCGGACGAAAAATCTCTAAAGCGTCCTTCTCGCTACAGCATCACACTCCCTTCGAACTACGCCCGACAGGCAAACACGCTCGTTATCGAATCATGGGAAGCGAGCAAGGACAGTGTGTGACCAAGCATGATCAGACCTCAACGTCACTGATCTTCCATTGGCGAATCATCAATGATTCACTTCAGTGAAGACGATCATGGTGATGCAACCATGTTAGAAACTAAGGGATACCATAAAGGTATCCCGCAATGGCAACCTTAGCACAGTATACCACTCGGAATTCGCCTTCAGCGATTCCAATCCCGTAGAGCCATTCAAAGCATATCGACCTCCATACCACCCAGGTATACTCACCAGCCACCGGTGTGATCACAACGCACTCGATCCTCGACGGCCTTGACGGATATCGGATCACAGGAGAAGGGCAACAACACATTTTAGAACGATGTTCAGGTATCCTCACCGTAACAGCCGACAAGGAGAACAGGATATGAATACCACACAAGACTCCCGGCGTCGCAAAAAGGTGGCATCAATAAGGCGTCCCGACTCGGTAGCTATAAAGCCCGTCAATTCACATTACTAGACAGTTAGCCAGAACAGCATAGTATTTGTTGAACAGTACACAAAGTTATCATCGATGAACAATATCTCATCAAGTTCCCGAAGATACGTAGTTGATAAATGGTCCGAAAACCGGTAGATTACTGCAGGCCGTGTTAATCGACAGATGGGGAAAGAAAGGGGATCAAAGACTGAAGCGCCTTGACTGATCACGAGTCGTTGCGAGTTCCTCCGTGCGCATCGCCATCCCGTCTGCCTTCGTTATGCGACGACATATTTGAAGCGGCTGCTCGCATTCATGGAGGATTCCCTCCTCCTGCAAAGACGGTTCGCCCGTGCATGATTGACGTCATCTGCAACTGCTAGCATACGCAAGAGCAGCCTATCCATAGCGACAATCGCCCAATATCTGATACAGTTGGTCACTCCTCGCACATACAGCATGACATGGCGTCTCTGGGCTCTCGCCCAATCTTACCGACCTCTGACCCCTCGCTCCGCTCATGCCGTCCCCTTCTTCTCCCTCGCATACTCGACAAAGGCATCAATCGTCGCCGGCCACGCAGCTACCACGAGGCGCATCAGCTCAGACGATCGCTGACGAGCCACGCTGCGACCCACCTTCCTCGTCATAGTCCTTGAAATCCTTGTCGATACTCCTCACGAAGTCGATAAACAGCATCCACGTATCCCGCGTCACAGCTTTCCCCTTGGCGCGCATGAATTCGCACCACAGGTCGAGGTCGGATTTGCTGAATTCCGGAGGTGAGGAGGACGAGGCGGCGTCGGGGCGTGTCGATGCAAGGGCAGAGGGTGTGGAATCGAGTGCTGGCGGGATGAATGCTTGCCAGTATGATATCGCTGACATACATGCGTCAGCACGGGTCAGCTCTGAGAGCCGCGAGGAGCTCACCAGTGTCAAGCTCGAGCGAACGCGCACCGGCCTGTAGCAAGCTCAACGAAAACGTATGCATGTACACTTTTTTGAAGTACTCGGGATCCTGGACGAGCTTCTTCCGCAGGGCAGGGAGCTGCGCCTTCATCCCTGCGATCGAGTCGACCCTGAGCGAACCGTCAACAAGCTGAAAGATGGAAAGCTGCATGGGAAACTGACTTTGGACTGATCGCTTTCCATCCCTTGATCCATTCATCCCTCGGCCATTCGCCCAGACTCTTCGATCCGAGATCCGTCGCGAGACAGAACATGACGAGATCCTGCGCAAGCGAACGTCAACAAATGCCCGACTCAGCCGGGACGGGAAACGCACCGCCTGCGGATCGATGTCGAGGTCTTCGCACAGCTTCATCGTTCCGTTGATCGTGATCAGATTACTGGACTCGTCTATTCCCGTCGTGAGCGATACACGCAGAGCGAAGAGCAGAGATGTGACACACCCTTGTACTGGTCCCAGATCTGCCCGAGCTTCTTGTCATTGCTTGCGGCCGCTTTGCTCGATGCACCGTTGGCGGCGGACTGTGCTGCAGAGTCGCTGTAGAAGAGGTCGATTGCCTGGAAGGAGGAGGAATGGTCAGCGCGAATTCTGATGTTCGACATCGCTAGAACGCAATTGACGTGATGGAGATGTTCATGACCCTGACATTTTACGACACGATCTGTTGTCGAGGTCTTTGCCAGTAGCACTCAATGCCGCCTCCCGCATACGTGCCAGTTGCTGCGACTCGGCTGCAAAGCCTGTTTCGCAAGGGAAGACACCGACAACAACCCGCCAAGGGGGTCCTTTCCCGAGAATCCCCCGATCCGCCCAGAATCCCGTGAGTCCGGGCCTCTTCTGCATGCCAATACCTGTCCTGCTTGCGATGGCGCCGCTCCCGTGACAACCGATCACGCCGCGTGCACACCGCAATTGCCCTTCCAGTGCACCAGTTGACAAGATTCGAACCCTTGCTTCGGCCTCTTGATGACACCCTTGAGCGCTGACGATGTCGTCACTGATTCGCTCAGCTCAACGCCTCCTGTTCTGGACGTGGGCCCGCAACACCTGTCCTCTCGCTGATGGCATCGCCGCTTCCGCTCGGTCCGTGTCTTTGCACCGCACTGCTTTATTGTGACTCCTCTCCCTTCGTATCAACTGGTATCTTGCCCGACTTCAAATGACCTCTGGGATCACGGGTCCTCTTGATGCCTCCTTTCCATGTCTCCCTGCGCTCCGCGAATGCGGCGTGACCGTCCAATAACAGACTCGACGACTCCTTGCGCACGGCGACTCCTTTTCCCGCTGATGTTTTATCCGCTCGACAGCGTCCCTCGATGCCTTTCCCACTTCTCGCTCCGCTCAAACACGTTCGGCGATTCTGCGGGGGTCTCGAGAGGGTCCTTGCCAGCGGGCATCTCCTATTCTCGCCGAACGCTCCCAAAGATGACCGCACTTCGCTCCATTCGCTGAGTGACGGATCTTTGGCTGTCCTGCGATGGCCTTGTCCCCCCTTGGCCTTTGACGCCTCACATTCATCGCCGCCCGCTGAACAACATCCCCGACGCCTTGGCTCCGCTCGAAAAGGTTCCGGATGCCACACAAACCCCCAAATCGCACTCACCCGCTCGACCCCCCACCCCGCCTTCTTCAGCAGCCTCGTCGCATCCGCCTGCCTACCCCTTCCATGTCAGCCCGAATTCCCCTCCAACCGACGACGAGCGATGAGGACTACTCACGTGGCGCCCGTGATAGCCCGTAACGACGCGATCGCCGACTGCTGGGTGCTTGCCGAGGGTGTTTTTGATTTCTGGAGTCAAGTATCAGTGAAGGGTGTGAGTTGGGGATGGAATGGTGCTTACGAGCATGGTTGGAGGAGAGTCGGGATCGTCTGTCTGGTGGAAGCATACAGCAGGAAGAGAGGAATACTCGGATCTCGCAATGCATGGGTGACGAGTCAGGTGCGCCCGCCCTTCACCCTCTCGGCCGCCGCTTTCCAGGCTGCGCTGACGAGGGAATCGAATGAAGCGAAGCGTTCAACAGCGACAAGCATATTGGATGCTCTACTAGTTCTAGGAATCATGAACGACCTACCACAAGCTCTGGTATACAAGCTACAACCATCACAGACCTCATCCCGCATCATTTTCTACCGACATCCTCCGAGCCACATGTTTTCGCCACACCACGCAGTCCCATCGTGCTCACGACATATGCCCTCTTTCGCCGACTTAGACTTGCTGGTTGCGTGGCGATGTTACACATCCGGCGCCGGGGAAGGATGGGGTATCAAGCGCACGGAAAGAGCTCGATTTTTGCGGAAGATCAGGAAAAGGCGTGATGCGGGTCGTATCGGCGTCAATTCGGGCTTGCCGAGATCTCTTTGAGCATGCTTGCGGAATGGCGATACTATGATATCGATACGCCTTTGCAAGGCCGCAGGGGCATCCGTAAACGGCGATGAAGCTTTTGGTAGGACGTCACTGTCCGTCACGACAGCTCAAGCGGTGTTCCAGAAGATATTCGGGATCAGAGCGTCCTGTCATGATTGAAGGCTCTGGCATCGTGCTTGATTGCGGCTGAGGAATCCAGGTCGACGAGATAGGATGGGATGTATGTGGATGTGTGTGCAAATGAGAGAAACGGCTATTGCGAGATGCACAGAGATGCATATATCCCATCCTTGATGGGTCTCATCAGCGTCGTTTTTCGAAAAGCTTGATCAGAAGTACATACGCTGACGCCGATACATGGCTGCGTCCATCCATTCTGCGTGAGTCGTTCGAGAGATCATAGCCCAAGCAATGACGAGGAGGCTCGGAAAGCATGCGAAATACGCGGATGATACGGTTCATTCGAGCGGCCTGCGCAACTCCGAGTGGATTCTCCGCAAACAGGTCCGAGTCGTACGGTAGAGCATTCACCGAGCTACCGACAGGGCTGACACAAAGGTCAGCGGAGGTCAGTGATAATACTTGTGTCACGGCGGGCGACGTACGGATTGACATGTCCTGTTCCTCCAGGGGGTCTTCTTCGACAGCACGATCAACGCCGCCTAAGACGTTCCGGGACAAAATGCATCCTGCGTAGTATCGCGGACTTGCCGACCGCCAAGTATCACGGACGTCGTTCAGACATGGATGTTAGCAGTCTGTCGCGCACGAATGATTGCGCTGGAGGGTAGATGGGGCAGGAAGCCTGTAAACTCACCAGAATGCAAGAGTCACACCCTGAAACCAATCCCATCGCTAAATCGACGTTTCTTGACGCGTTTCGGACTTTCGGTATCTCGAGCATTGTAACCCCTGAGCACCTTCTCGCAATTATCACTCCGAGCGCGGACGAGGCATCGTGGTAAATCTATCTTTGGAGATGACCGTGCTCTGGGGTGACATCGTTCGACCGTTGCCGACGATCTCTGTTAACCCATGAAAGGCAGAGCGATCGGACCGACCATATCTGATGGGAGCGACTGTGTGATTTCTTCATGGTGGTTCGGATCATCTTCCTTTCTCTTGCTCATCCTTGATAACCATACAACACCAGTATGGACGAAGAGTCCTGCCGCACACAACTCGCACCCGACGTCCACCATCGCGCAACCACCCTCCCCTCCCACACCATTCTGAGCCGCCACCGTTCCGTATTGAAGAGGAAGTATTGGATCCAGGGAACGCGGATGAAGGGGACTCGGACGATGTGGGATCTCGATGAGTTTGATTCGAATGACGAGGATTCCGAGGGGAGTTGGGGATCGGATCCGGATCCGGATCTGGATTTCATTAGACCTGTGAGTCAGTGAGTTTCTTTCGGGCAATCACTCCAGACCTTCAATTCGAGTATCTTGACGTATGCACATTCCAAACAAGAGGAGTCCCATAGCATTGTTGCCAGAATTCCCGTCCAGCCGAGACCCAGGAAATATGAATGCATCTCATTTGGCAATCAACCAGGATCTGTTCAGCAATCTCTGTGCGTAGGACACACGCGACTCTATGGACCATGTCACCCAAGACGTCATGGCGGGACAAGCTTTTCGTCATATCTCCGGTCGCTGTACCCGCTCCAATGAAGGCTCGGGCTTCTGAAATGCAATGTAGTATGGGCATGTCTGCCGCGTCCGAGGAGCGTATACACCATGCAATGGGAGCGTTCCTGACGAAGGGCTGCGGTGTTCCGATATGCCGTGTGATAGCCTGCGTTCACGGTCACTTCAGGGGGGGTAATCTTAGTGCATGCCGGCAGTCGAGAGTAACGTTTCTGTCAGGAACAGTGCTTGTTTGTGCGGCATCGCTCTTATGCTCGACCAAGCAGGAATATAATGAGACAATCCCGCCAGATTGCTTTGAATGGGACGACGATTGCTTTGAATGGGACGGTGAGACGCGAAGGAGGAACGATGGGCGAAGAGTGCCGGAATCGGAGGGGCGCGCCAGTGCAGCTCGGCATGAAAGCACTGACTGATCTCGCCAGAAGCAACATAAGGACTCAGGTCACTGCTGCTGGCTCCAGGCGTGATACAAAGGCATTCACCATTCGGGATTTTATCTTACCCGTCCTGCCTGAGACTTTTTGCCCGATGACATCAAATGTTTTCTGTTTCCATTCTGGAGGGACGATTACGTGAATATCGGTCACGATTCTAGTATGACCGGATCACAAGACTACGATAGACTACGATTCATGGTCAAGGCGGCGTTTTCGTCGTACACGTCACGCACGGACACCTTTAACTTGTTCGTTCTTGTCAAGGAGTGTTGGAAACGTAGATTCGCTTCGTTGAAGTGTATCTCATCGCTTTGTCAGTCTCGATGCATTTCTGTGACGCGTCAATCTCAGATGACATTCTACCACACCATCTACAGATCTAGATCACTACCGAGGAAGATGATGGATGAGATCACTCATTGTGAAGTTGCGACAATGCTGAAAAGCTGAAGCTGCGGCGTAAATCACATTATGTAGCTCCGAACGAATACATACTATGGAGCAAACTGGTCGATCATGGCCTGAATATGATACACCTTCACTTCGCCGAAGCGACCTTACAACAACAAGCACGGACACTGGAATGGCCCCCGTAGGATAAGGATTCTTGACATGTCTGGCTCAAGATACTGCAGTCCGTAGCGGCAGCGGCGTAAAGCTGGCACTCCTTCGACTGGCTAGTTATTCAACTTGCCGAGATTATATCATGTAGTCATCTCGCGAAATAGTCAGCTAGTACGCTAGGGATCTAGGGAGTCGATCGGAAACTCATCTAGAAATCTTGCTCGATTGCTGCCCATCCCGACAGATATGGCGACGTCGCGAGGTTTCATAATAGATCCCAACATTCGAATTTTTTCAAGCATTGTACAGCTAGGGCTCGAGAAACGAGAGTACGCTTTTTGTCCGATCCGTCTTCAAGAATAAGCAATGACGGGAAATCAGCTTTCTGCGTCTAGCAAACAGTTGTTAGGTTGCTACGCGCAATCTACAGTTCCAACTTGCTCCTCTCGGTGTCGCGCTGAAAGCCAAAACTGAGAAAGAATAATTGTTATTGAAAGAAAAAACCTTCCTTGTGAACACCAACCGATCCGAAAGTGCTAGGGCAGCTTTGTCAATTATCGAGGCAAAGGCGCTGACTCAAGTGTCGGCGCATCTCGGCGAGTCGGTTACGGCTGTTGATACAAGAATAGCACCCTAACTGCCTCGGTCGCCGCGTATGGAAAACTTTTCGTCTTGTCGCACAGTATGTGCTCCTATATAGCAGTTACGTGGATCTGCCTATAGACCACGTCCCCTGTTGGAGATCAGACAATTTAGTCGCTTATACACTAACGTCTGATCTCTGACAGGTAAGTCCTTGTAAATACTCTTAGACAACTTAGTCGCTTATACACTATCGTCTGATCTCTGACAGTCGCACCGTACCTGCTCCTTACAAATTGTTAATCTTCGCGTTTGACTTGCACCTCGAGCCTGGAGTTCCTATGGCTCAGTAGCAGTCTTACGTTCGAGCACTCATCGTTATGGCTGGCGCCGATTGCTGCCGAGAAGGATCGAACATATGCCCTCACAAAACTCGAACGAGTTCAATCATATCTCGGGAGACAGAACTAACTACCACGCTACGCGGAAGGTTGATGAATGGATATTTACGTTGTCGTTTATATCACTGTTATAACCTCGTAGCATTTGCAGCGGATTCAACTTACGCGATATCGTTCGAAGTAGCAAAGCGTAGAGAGCGTCTCTACGATGCCTTCATTCATGGCTCTTCGGGTAATCTTCCTTACATTGCTCATCCTTGATAACCATATCTCACTATCACGGTCAAAAAGTCCTGCGGCACATATTTCTCAGCCAATGTCCACCACCTCGCGATAATCTTTCCGTTGCACACCATCCTCGACAACGCAACCAACACTGTCGGCGCCTTTGCCTTTCGAGGACCAGTTCGACCGAACAGTTCTCTCTTGCAGAAACAGATGTTATCTTGAGCTTCTGGTCAATGACGTCTAGAAGGGTCAAGTCGAGATTCCGCTGACACTCCGTTCCGGTACAGCGATTCCGGCAACGCTTGATGGAGGCGATCCAGCTCGAGCGCCTCTGGCAGATCTTCAGGACTTCAGGCAAACGTTTCACCAATGTAAACATACTTGAGCTTGGGGATATACTGGCGGACCCACTGCAGCATCATCAGATAGTGGCTGTGCTTCGGTGCTTCCATGCTGGTTTCTTTGACGATTTACTCGAGAGTCTCTTGCGACTGTTGACACATGCAAAGGAATGTTGATACAAGTCCCACGCTCGCAGCTTCCTTTCGCATCCCGCAACGTAGACGCCTGATCGCAACGCCCTCGAGCAATGTAACTTCGCTCGTTGACGCTCAGCTGGACAGCTGCGGAGCCGACAGAGACATAAAGATGCTTGTGTACACCCGCACAGTAAATGATGAACGTCACAGGTCAATCGTGTGTATAGTGAATGTAGAGACGTTACAACTTACCTGATGAACGTCACAGGTCAATCGTGTGACTTCATCAGGTTGATCAAGGGGGAAAAACAACAGACAGCAGTCTATATATGTCGCCCATCAGAGGGACAATAGCCAAAGGGAGGAGTGATTGATGGGTGACACCAAAGGGAGGCTGCGTCGTATGAGAGTCGTTATGACGTGTATTCACAACAGTAAATGGTCACAAAAGCGGTTCATAAAAGTGTTTTGATGCTTTTTCTCTTCCAATTTCCGGAGAAACAGAGCGCCGAGCTTCCGGATGACGAACAAACTCGCTGCTTCATGCGTGATCTCATTCCGCTTTCTTTCTTCATCCTCATCATATCCACTCTTGTCCACTCGAGGCTGTCAATCATCGCCATTCCCCAACATGTCTACCGGATCAACACAAGCTCAGCCCATCATCGAGGTGCTTAAGGAACAGCGCGTCATTCCCGACGTCTTGCCCGCGCCTCCTGATCTTCAAGGACAACTGATCATCGCCTACCCGACGCACGCTGTCCAGTATGCTTACCTGTTCGGTCCGAGGTACGCTGCTGATACGCCTCCACTTGTAGGCCTGGAGAACATGTTGAGAGGGTCGTCACGAAGGATACCCCTACAATCCGATTCAAGCCTTTCGACGGGTCATCTGTTCGACCTGATGATGAAAAATACAGCATGTACGTCCGACTCTCCCACTCCCTTCCAACCTTCCCGAATCAATGCTGACGCGTCTCTTATTCTTTCTGTCGTAGCTTGATGGTCGATCCTGACCTGACAATGCCAAACGATCGACTTTCTGGACCTGTCCGACACTGGCTGCAACCAGGTATCAAATTCGCCGAACAAGGGAATGCCGAGGAGGGATGGTTCGGACAAATGGAGGAGAGGGCTGTGACGGAGTATTTGGAATGTGCACCTGGACCGCCCGTGAGTTGCCTTCTTCTTTGATCTTGGTCTTGAGGAGGATGAATGGATGGATGGAAAAAGGAGGAGCTCCTGCATGATGCAGACAACGAATCACAGTTGGATTGGATAGTTCTGCGTTGAGAGCCGAGCAGAGTTGAAGGCGGACTAGCAATCATGCACCGTCGAGGGGCAGCAGCCGAGGAGAAGAAACGCGTACGCTATTCAAGTCTGACATCTTTCGCTGACCGCCCTGTTTTCCTTGATTCTTGAACATTTAGGGCCAGTAAGTCCCATCAGACGCTTCATCCCACTATCGACTGACTGATAACATCATTGCAGTGCGCACCGCTACGTCTTCCTCCTATTGCGCGAAACCCCCTCCTCTGCTCCGCAGACAACCGACTTCCCCGCAACTCAACGCACCGCCGCGCCCTCGGATCCCAAGTCCACGGAAAACCTTGCGGACAGGATGGGAATGGACGTTGGTGCGTATCTTGCCAAAAAGGTTTTGAACGTCGTTGGCGCGAGTGTCATGTTGGTGAGGCCGGATGTGGAGAGTCTGGTTGATAACGCCAAGATTGGGGCCGCGACGTTGGTGGACAAGTTGACGGGAAAGTAAAAGCCGAGACGAGTTGAAAGCGACAGGACGGCCGGATTCGGATTTGTATCGCTAGAAGACTGTATCTTTCTGAACCATGTCATATTTTGTTGATCTGATTGAGAAGGTCTGTCGAGGTTTGTCAAAAACACTCGTGGTTCCGCGGAGACACAGTGAATGTTACAAAGTGTGATAATTATGCGCAGAATGCGTTGATGTCTACGTGCCGCTTACTGTCTAGCTCTGATGCAAAGCTAATGGTAGATGCTGAATTCGACTTAGATGTACTCTGAGATATGCTTCTCTCTCCATCAGCAGCGACGAACACGCTCCTAGTCATCAGTCGCCAGCATCAACGCTTGAGCGGAATGTGAACGACCAGTGTCGAAAGTAATTCCGCAAATCAACGGATTTCTAGCTGATACAACAACTCCTCGAAGAGCATGGTTTGAGTGACGGTGGCGGGAATGCAATTCCACTGTATCGATCTGCGCATGGTTGTTCTCCAAAATCATCGAGTTCATTTTGGTCTTGGCAAGTCAGGTGCAGACTACAGTGCCTGTGAGGGTGTACAGCGGAATAAGTTCTTGGTTCTGGAGGCCGTGACTCAATAGGTTGCAGTCAAGGCGTTGAAGCTCTGTCACTAAAGGTTTATGAGCTAAGCTTGGTAACGGAAGTACCATTCCGACCTACGGCGTCCAGCAGATAGTATCACCTCCTTCCAAATGGGAAGGGTTGGCACCAGTTGATGATATGCCTATCAGCTCCTTCATCCCAGGGCGTTCGATTCTCCCCTTTCGCGAGATACGAAATCGAATAAGACAGCTTTCCAACGTCCCGGACTGTCCCATCTTTGAGAATCGACCCCACAGCGCAGACCGGGAAGAAGGTGGAACATCGCGTCAAGGTTGCGTAGAACTCGGTTCTCAAACCATTCATTCTGCTCGAGGATGAGGCACCTAGAACTCTGATCTCAGCATTACTCCATGTCACAGCGGCGTTCGAGAGAGTACTTACTTCGCCTGCGGCCAGAAGTGAGGCAACGGAAGCCGATCTTCGGTATGATCCACGTAGTCTTCCATATCAACCTCGGCATGCGCGCACATGTGATAGAACACGTCGAAAAGCCCTCCACTGTAGTCCCAGAATAAAACAGGCTCGTCGAGTACAGGTTCAGGCACTTGGTGGATGTTCTTGCAGCATAATGACGCGTTGAGTGCGCTTCAAAGCTCGAGAGAACCCGCACAGAACGCCCCTATTCCCAGCACCAGCTCGAGGTTTTCAACGGCTGTCGTTGCCCTCAAATTCACCCACCATCTCGTAGGAGGAAAAGCTGCTATCGGCTTCATTGGAGGAAGGCGATTATCAAACGCTCTTTAGCACGGTGAAGGTTGGAAACTTCTCGCCGACTCACCTCCTTACGCGGGAGATGGGGTACTTGCTAAGGCTGGATCGAGGGTCATTGTCATTTGGATTGCGGTTGCGTGGTGTTCGGGATAGAGAGTTCGGGTTTTCAACGAGGATACCAGGGCAAGAGAATGATGTAGTGTCGAGGCCCAGGCCAATGCTGCAGAATGTAATCGACGAGAGAAGATAGATTCACGCATCACATCAAACTGGCTGATGGGAACTCGACGACATCAACTAGATGCCTTTCCCACGATGGCTCTTGAACTAATCCTGCCACTTCTCAGCGAAGATGACACGTCCTCTCTCTAGTCTGCCTCGAGCAATTGGGATCGATGTATTATCAGTCGGAAGACACGAACCCGATCTTCAACCACGAAGCCTCACGTCGAGCCCAAAGTTGATTCTCCTCTCGAGTTCCTGCTCTTGGACCAGAGACCGCATGTCACGTCTATACCGCCGAGTCCGGTATCCGATATCCAGCACAAGTCCTGACATAATCGGTATTCAGAAGCGTTTGACACAGTTGCATGACCGACACAAGTGCAACATTTTCAAGCCTCAGACTCAAACTCAGCATGGATAATACAATCCCGCAACCAGTGCGTGATAGGTAATGACAAGCCAAATACATCCTCCATTCAGGTATATGGGTATACCTCAAAAAATGACCGCCCGCCTCTCCTTTTTAAACCAGCGCACCGCCAACTGTTCCTCTTCAGCAGGTGAAAGAGGGATATGCGTACTCTTTTGGATATCCCGTTGCACGTCGATCCAGTAGGAAACGGGGTGCACCTGGATGTGCTCGTTGAAGCTGACCCGGCTGAAAGGGTTGAAGCGACAGCCAAAGAAGGTATCTCGGAATCGCGTGCCCTTCATGGCGGATCGAGGAGCCGACGTGTGCCGCGCCGGTGCATCGTTGCCGACGAACCGCATCTCGACGTCGACGTCTACAAGCGGCGCGACAAACGTGGTTTGTGGAAAGGAAAGCTGGCTGAACGACGAGAGCGGCAGTGCAGAATTTTGCGAGGGGAATCGATCCGGGAAGACTTGATGATGTCCGGAGTAGTGGCTCTGGTACGGATCGGCGAATGTGATGCCTTGCATGCCGGATGCAAGGGTATCGACTTCACATTCCGACACACTAGAATGCCTGGCGATCGCGCTGTTGTGCGACCATCGGCATTGGCTGACCGAGCCATCATTTGAATAAGGGCTGAAGAGACGCGCAACCGAGTCGATGACACTCGAGAACATGCTCGATTGTTTCTCTTGCTGAACGAATACGTTGTCGATCCTTCGAATTGGAACGCTTGGAATGCCGCTGGGAGTTTGCCTGATAGGTGTATCCTCGTGCACTTCTGTGTGCTGAGCGAACGGCGTCTCGACGCGCCTATTCACCGAAATCTCCACGCCATCCGCCATCCACCGATCGCAGACAGGGAGGGAGGTGCGCTTGATGCAAGTCCGTGAACATTATCGGAGAGGAGATCAGACTTGCCCGGGAAGGCAGGGATCGTCACTCTGACGATGATATTCTTGAGATATTGCATGAGAGCGAGGTAGGTTGTGGCGAGAAGGTGCTGGAGAGGAGAGGTCAGTGATGCGTAGATGTCGGTCTGTACTGGGATGCTTACAACGGTGCGCAGAGATGCTCGGCAGTCTGGTGAGTCCGTTTGAAATCGAACGATGAACTCGGATAGGAGCTGGGTTGGGACAAATCAGTGATTGCGTCAAGACTGGGAAACATGAGACTCACTTTTGCGGAATAGATGGCATACAAGCAGAGATAGGTCAAGTCGATGTAACGGAATGTGTCGCGAAGAAGCGTCATGACCACTCCGGACCTTAACACCGTCAACAGCGAAAGATAGCCTATCGACATGAGGCACATTCTCCGCTCCGACGAGGAAGCTGTTGGATGACGGTAGGCTTGTCGAATGATGAATACGAGCTGAGGCAACGGCGATGGAATGACGCGAAGCACATAGGCGAGGCTGGATGCGAGACCGGACGGTAAAGCGGAGACGAGGAGCGATAGGCATACGTACTATGGAGGAGGTCAGTAGTGCTTGACGCGGAGGGAGGATGCTACTCACAGTAAGAGCATACAGGATGCGTATGATTAGCGTTGCAACGTAGACAAGGCCCAGTACGAGAATTGAGCCGCATTGAAGCTGGAGAAGGTGGGAGTTGTCAGCAGGTGTCGCGATCTGTCAGTGGTGCGACGTACCAGAGGAGACGAGACAGCAGAGACCACCCATCGAACGGCATATGAAACCGCATGAGCGATAGAAAGACCCAAGATCTTGATCGCGAGCGACGCCTAGGGAGGCAACATTAATGGGCCACATTCCGCAATGGTATAGACCTCTATACGTAAAAGCGAAGCCAAAGATTCGCACGCAACGAAAAGGTTCACCATGACCGCGGCGACGACCAGCGTCAACGAGGTGTAGATGGCGGAATTGCTCGAAAGCATGTTTGACGTGCGCGCGACAAGGGCGGCAATGGTGACGATGGCGAAGACGATTTTGAACATTGTTGCGAGCGGTTTGGATATGTGAGGGTATTGGTGGTATTGGTGGTATTGGTGGTATTGGTGGTATTGGTGGTATTGGTGGTATATGGAAGGGGTATGGGGATGTGTTTGGAAGCTGAGTATGCTTTGAACACGGGAAGAAGTGTACACTTGAAGAAGAAGAAGTGGCACAGCATAACCCTGATACCTTGAATCGAATGGCATAAGTACCCTCGCCCACCCCGTCGCAGTATCCAGGGTTGGTTTGTTGATCAACAGTCCCGGGGCCCGTGTGGGTATAGATTACCCTAAGCAGCCATAACCAGCTGACATTGGAAGATCCGCAGAATTGCCTCGTAGGGAAAGATAAGGGTAAGACAAGGACAAGCCAAAGAATTGACCCTCCAACAATCCTCGAAATGGGAAATTTTGGGCCGAACAGGGGCGAGACCAGTCGATACCGGGGCTAGCTTTGCGGATCGATGTCAAAGGAGGTGCGAAGACACGCGGCTGTTGTGCTGGTTTTTACTGATCCGCGTCTTCCCATACGGGATCATCAAGACGCTGGCCAGTCGTTGTCGGTTGGTTTTTGGTTTGCAGTGATGGCATGTCATGGTATGTATGGCAAAGATACAACGCTGGCCGATCGAAGGTGTCAGCCGTGAACCTTCTGAATGTAACAGACGTCACTGACCAATACAGCCCAGAGCAGGAGGACCGTTGCCTCTGTCCACCCGGACAGAGTCATCCGACACAGCCTGCTTCAATCCGTTATTGTTCACAATAGGAGATCCGCATCACCTGCCTCCTTTCCATCGATCGGCGTTTCTTGTCTTCGCATCGGGCTGTGGTTTTCGCATCGAGGCTGATGGAGGGACCTCCGCATCATTGTCTGTTTCGAGAGAATGTCTTGAAGGAATTTCCTGTTTCGCCCGGTAGGGCTTCGTCCGGAGCGGAGCCACTTTGCGTTTTGTCGTGTCGACGGATTCCTCGAAGCGCTGCTTATCAGAAGTACCATATGCATAGGCACACATACCAGATTCACTGCATCCAGCATTCCCTGTATTGTTCATACTGTGATCTGTGACCGCCCGAAACGTCTGCTGATCTTTCCTTGTCTTCCATACGTCTTGACATCACGGGCTGAAAGATATGCACAGCCAGGGAAGGAGCGATCGCTGTAGCCATGACAGCGCCTGAAACGTGACATAATTGCGATACCAGGGGTTCCTTCCGACCATGCACTTCTTGGCCACTCCCAGACGGAAGATGATGTCGATCTAAAGCAATCAACGAGGAAAGAGCGGTTTACGAGGTTGTTCAAAACAGCTCCTAATCGTATTGAGACATGGCGCGGATGCAATTGCCCCGCTTGACCGGCTATGACCTCAAGCTTCGATGACCCCCTTGACATAAGGTCGTAGCGCCGCAAATCTCCAATGCTTCATACGCGCACCAGTGTGATCTATGATATATCCACAACCTGAACAGTGACAACCGTGGTCTTTTCTTTTAGTTCGCCTCAACAGCCCCCGCAAGTCCTGCCTGTTTCACAAGACTGGCAAAGATACTGTCGGACCGGCCGAGCAAATTTGCCGGCGTGTCGAATTCTGCGACTTTGCCCTGGTCGAGCACGAGGACTCTGTCCGAGTCCATGATGGTGTTGATTCTGTCGCGCATCAGCATTAGCACGGGGTCGCGGGGGTGAGAGGGTCGCATACCTGTGAGCAATCGTCAGGGTAGTGACGCCTTCAAAGTCTTCGCCCCTCAGAATGGCCTGAACTGCCTCATCTGTTTCCAAATCGATGCTGCTTGTTGCCTAGATGAAACATCGGTATCAGATGAAGAAAGAAGAACCGAAATCGGCAAGCCACTCACTTCATCCAGAATCAGGATCTTGGTCTTCCTCAACAGCGCCCGTGCAAAGCACACAAGCTGTCGTTGCCCGGAACTCAAATTCGACCCGCCCTCGTCAATCTCACCATCCAAACCGCCCGCAAGCTTCTCGGATACAAACGGCTTCAAGTGAGATTTCTCCAGCGCCCACCAGATCTCGCCGTCGCTATGAGCCTCGAGCGGGTCGACGTTCATCCTCAACGAGCCCGCGAACAGTTCCGGCGTCTGCGGGATGATCGATAGCTTGCTACGTAGGGTATGCAGGCCGGTCTTGGCGATGTCGATACCGTCGATCAAGATCTTGCCCTCGGCTGCTTCTATGATCCTGAAAAGCGCCAGAGTTGTGCTTGACTTTCCAGCTCCGGTTCGACCGCAAATCTGTTTTTGAGCGACAATGTCAGCTTGAGAGCAGCCAAGAAGACGGTTGTACGAACACCGATTTTCTCGCCGCCATTGATCTTTATTGAGATATCCCTCAGGCAAAGATCGAGCTCCGGTCGGTAGCGAGCAGAATAGTGCTGGAATTCGATGGATCCTTTTGACGGCCATGTTGAAGGTATCTTCTTGTCTTCCGCCTTTTCAGCCGGCGCTTCCGAAGCCAAGTGGGTGTATCCGAGGACTCGCTCAACACTGGATTCAATTATCAGCGAATGCCTCCGAGCGAGCTAACGCAACTCACGAAATGATGTTCTGCTCAACTTCCGACGCAGATCGGACGGCCCAGTTCAAGCTTCCGGTGACGGAAATGACGTAACTCATGGTCAAACCGACCAACCCGGCATCCAGCCTCTTGGAGACGAGCATGGCAACGACCGAAGTCAAAGCGGCGGCATACATCAGGCATGCTCCCAAAGACTCGAGCCGGACCTGCAGAGCGATTGAGGTGAGTCCGGGTCAAATAGCTATTGAGTACCTGACTTACTGCGAGCCACCGGTTGACGGATTGAGCCGGCATATAACAAGCCATGTTGCGGTCCAGACGCGCTTCATTGTTGGCGATGAAGCGTGCTTGCTGTCCGTACGCTCGAATGGTAGAGACACCGGACAGGGTCTCGCCGAACCAGGTGAAGACTGGTGATCGACTAACGGCGTCGAGCCGCTTAAGCTCTCGCGATGTCGCCAAGTAGTATCGCATGATGGACCGATACGCAAAGCCGAGAGGGATAATCATGAGCAGCACCACGGGTGCACCAAAGGCAATGACCGCGAGCGTTCCGATGACCGAGGCGATCTGCAAAGAGTGAATCAGGTCGCATAACGGATTGGCGGAAAATGCTGCATACTGTGCGGAAGAAAGCGCTGCATTCCAGGGGAGGTGAGTTATTTGACGGGTCATTGACCATGCGGGATAACTCACCTGAAGACCCTGACGAGAACCTCATCGACCACGAAGATGTCTCTCGAGAAGATATTAAGAATTCTCCCCTACAGTAAATCCGTTGTCAGCAATTGGGTGCTTGACCCTCGTCTGTGCCAGTCTCGCTCACCATAGGGACAGTCTCGAAGAAGCTCATCGGCGAGTGCATGAGTGCAGCGAAACTGGAAGCATTCTTTCAATAACAGAATGTGATCGATGATCCATCCGAACATACCTCTTGTCATGAAGCTCCCGACTGCATCGGATGGCGCAGTAAACCCATAGAAGGACAGTTGACAGAACGCTCAGAATACTTGAGCTCATACCAACAACCTGCATTGTACACACGGTTAGTCCTCCGACGGTTACCAAGGCTTTCATGCGGTAACTTACACCGTATGCCAGAAGATATTTGCCTGAGAGATCCATCAAGTCAGATCAACGGAGTATCAGAGTTTCCAAGCTGTAATTGACGCGTACCTGTTGCGACATTCTGGTGCGCATGCGAATTCTGCCTGCCCCAATATCTATGGAAGACATAAGAAATGAGTCGGGACTACAGGACTTCGACAATCGCCTTACCGCAAGACAACATTTCCCACTAAGAGAAGATCGTCAGAAGATTGCCAACGCTTGACGACAAGAGGGACTCACAAATGGAGGTGGCCTGCGCCAGTACGATGGAAAGCAAAAAGCCAGAGACACCGATCCTTGAAGCAGCTTTGACGTAGTCGGAGTAGACAGCACGTTTCACTTGACCCTTTTCCGAGTGTTCTTTGGGTTTCGAGTCCGCTTTGAGCTCCTTAACCGCTTCAATCTTGGAGCGCCGGAGGGAGCTGTGAATCGGCAAGATTGTCACCGAATGTTTTTGTCATTCGGAAAGCTCGACCTACAGCAAGGAAGCACGTCGCATAGTCGCAACGCTCGCTCGACGGTTAGCCAATGGGATGCCCGCCTGCGCGTCATCCATCTCGCACTTTCTCTCCTCATCGTTGGGATCTGCGGACTCGTTAATATCGAGGTCGTTGGTATTCTCTTGCTCTTCAGCCTCGTCCTTGAATTCCTCCGCCTGCTTGCCAAGGCCTGTAATGAGTTTGTAAAGTTCGCTGTCGCTGTCTCGCATAGCCTGATCGGTTGACAACGTTCAATCAGTTGTGCCCTGCAGCGCGACTTTCGCAAGAACTGACCGAGGCGTAAGTGCTCCTGGCCAAAATGGAACCCTGACGCATCATGATGATCTCATCGCTGTGCTCCAGCCAGGTAATAGCATTGGTGCATAGAATACGGGCTTTCGATCGAAGAAGACCCTGAGGTCCAAGTACGTTGTCAAAGATGTGCTTGCCAACGTGTGCCTGGAATGAGTTGAAGTAAGCATGGCGTGGATGTGTTACGTGATTGCGCACTTACATCAACCTGATACGGCCGGCAATCCCAGTTCGGAGGCAGAGGCGTGAGACTAAGTCGGGATACCCGCTCGAGAAGGCTTACCGCAGAGAGAGGATCATCGAGAAGATACAGATCGGCTCGGGCATAAACAGCTCGCGCAAGGGCGATACGGGCTCTCTGTCCACCTATGATAACAGTCAAGCTGGTAAGCATATAAGGGGACACCCTCCACAGACCACCCACCCGACAGCGAAACACCCTTTTCCCCGACTTGCGTAGCATCGCCGTCCGAGAAGATGGCAAGATCGGGCCTGAGAGCGCAAGCGTCGATGACTTGTTCGTAGAAGCTGGAACATCAGAGTCAGCCGCGTGTCTTGGCAACATGTATGATTCGGCGGAAGCAATACGCACTCTGCCTCATAGCGATGGCCGAAAAGGATATTCTGCTTGATAGTATCACTGAGAACAAATGGGTTCTGATTGTAGTACGCTATCGTGCCGCGGACGACCACGGAGCCCTTGTCACGGTTGAGCTCGCCCACTAGACATGTAAGAAGACTTGTTTAGCTGTCTGACGGACGTT
This sequence comes from Naganishia sp. PT2105A-2, assembly GCA_023628115.1. Taxonomy (NCBI): domain Eukaryota; kingdom Fungi; phylum Basidiomycota; class Tremellomycetes; order Filobasidiales; family Filobasidiaceae; genus Naganishia; species Naganishia sp. PT2105A-2. Next base: position 28,706 of record JAMALG010000082.1, on the reverse strand, counting down.
GCGAGAGCGGCGACGCACGGATACACGACAGAAGACTGGTCTATCGAGGCGAAACGAAGGCAAGCATCAGTTGAGCCGTACACCCTGACAATAAACCACTCACCTTGCCGTCTCCCACTCGCCCGAGCACCGTCACCAATTCTCCCTTCTTGACCGACAAACTTATATCCCGCAACGTCGGCTCCGCGGACGTCGACACCCATCGGAATTCCCCGTTCTGGATCGTCACCATTTCCGCCCGATGATCGACTGACAAGTCAGCCGACACTGCCGGCTCGACGATGCGGGCGTCTTTTTGCAGCTCCTCGCCGGTGAGGAAATCTTCCATGCGTTGAATCGAGACGACCGCCTGTGGATGAAACGCTCAGTATCCTGTGACTGATGCTAAGCCGCCACTCACCTCGATGATACTGCTGACGATATTGCTGAAGACTCCAAGAGGGAACGCCAGCAGCTGGAACAACGAAATCGCCGGGAAGATCTTTTCGGCCGTCAACGGCGTCTTGCTCGTGAGCGCAAACGTGCTGAAAGTAGCAAAGGCGACCAGGAACGGCGTCGATGACCAGAAGAAGAAGGAAAAGGCGTTGAAGATTCCGATTTTCCGGAGCATCCTGAGCTCGCGGTTGTTTCGAACTGCCACGGTGTCGGGTAAGTCCGCGCGCTGTCCTGACAACACCCTCAGTCACGTACCGTCAAACACTTTCTGGCTGAACGCCTCTTCCCAGCCGTACAGCTGAAGGATGCTCGTCAGTCATGGCATAACCGATTTGCAAACGCTGCATTGCTCACCTTGATCGACCGAATATTCGTTAAAATCTCATTCATCAACCGCGTCCTCGCATCCTTGTTTTTCATCTGCTGCTTTTGCAGGTCCTTGAGGTACCTCGAGATGACCGTGTTGATGGGAAGCTACAGCACCATCATGAGACCATAGCCGACCACGGAATGAAACCGAGATCTTACCGAGATGACCATGATGGCGACACCGACGAACGACTGCCATCCGATCAAGCGATAGAGCGAGATGAACGCCAAGATGATCTGCAACGGACCACTCCACGCGATATGCAGGTCTTTGCGGCTCCTCATCAGCCAAGTCCACACCCGCACCAGAACGCAACTTACACTGCGTCAAATCCCCGACCCGCGTCGCATCCACGCTCTGCAGATTCGTAATATCCCCCGTCGTGCGTCCGCCCTTTTCCCCGTTACTCAACACGAGACTCTTTTTGTAAATCAACGTCACCAGCCCACCCCTTATGCGCATCGTCGTCGCGAAACAACGGTCAAAGTATTGGTGAAGGAGGAACGTGGCGGCGTTGGCGGCGATGAACATGCTCGTCGCGATCGCAAACCCACGGATGGGCTCCTGCCTCCTCACCTCACCCCGCGCGTCCGTCGTCTCGTACGACTGAACAAAATCGAGCAACAGACGCAACAGTTGCGGCTGGAGAAAGGAGAGGCAATCGTAGATGGCCTTCATCCCGCCCGCAACAAGGTAGGGCCCGCCGTACGCCTTGATCAGCGCGAGGGTCAGGCTCGCGCGTTTGCGGGAGCCCGTGGCGCACTTGTGCAGCTGGGCTTGCCATGCGGCGTCGAGACGGGCGTTGAGCGACTCGGCGGAATCGGCAGAGGGCAGCGGCCACATGTCGTCTTCCTCGATATACCGCTTCGCGCCGAGGCGCATCAGTGCTGTGTGCGTTGCGTCAGCCAAGTGAACCCTTGCACGAAACCCCCGGAGACTCACGCGTCAACCATCCAAACGTCAATCGGTTATAGATATTCGCCCGTAAAACAGGCGACTCGTAATCCTTCATCGCGACCTTGTCCTCCATCCCCTCCCCATCCTGCCGATCCTCATCCACCTCTTGCGGAATATCCCCCTCATCGGCAAAGACGGGCGCGTGCCCGTGCTTGTGCCCGTTCCCACGGACGGAACCCGTGCTGGAGGAACGCACGCGGCCGAGGCTCCGACGACTGGGTTTCCTCCCTGCGGCAGTGACAGTCAGGGCGGGTGCCTTGTCGTATGTAACCTCATCGCGCAACGTGATCCCGCGGTTTTCCGGGCCGTAGCATTCGATGAGCCACGCGACGATCCCGCACCCGATGCTGGCGAGGTACATGCCCTCTGCTGTCCATCCCAGGGCACCGCCGCGTGCAAATCCGCCGCTTGTGGGTTGTTGGCCGAGGGCGATGATGTTGATGAGTGTACGCAGGGTGATGGCGATGCTGAAGAGGTAGAGGGGCCAGAAGATCAAGATGACGGAGGATGAACGGAGGGAGTGTTGGTGGTTTTGGTGTGAGAGGGCGAGGAGAAGGGGCATGGCGATCAGGTGTAGCAGCGCGGGGAGGAGGAAGACGTTGGTGAATCGGTGCGGAAGGGATATGAGCAGAAGAATGACATTGACGAGCGCAAAGACGGTCGCGAGCCCGAGCGAGCCCTATCGCAGCATCAGCCGTCGCTCAAAATCATCGACACTGACACTCACCGTTTTGATCCACATCCTCCGCTTACTCCACCCCTCCCTCTCCCGCCTCGGCCCCTTCCTCTTCATCCGCGCCAGATCGATCCCCCCACATACGAGCAGTCCCAGCAACGGCACCGGCACGACCGCCAGAGCCTCAAAACACGGCGAAAAGTCGAATACCCGGAGGCGAGAAATGGGAGTGTAGCCTTCGCTAGAGTAACATAGCGGTTGACTGTGCGTGCGCGGTTGGTGGGAGAGGGTTGTGGCTGTTGTCCAGATGACGTTGGTGTAGAGGGCCGTCCATGACATGATGTCCGAGGCCGCGAGCTGGGAAGATCAGGGCGGTGTCTGGACTCTTTGCGTGCGCTCTTCTCACCCGGGAACCTGCTTCCTGTCTATGCTGAATCGACGACGACGAAAAGGACAAGATCACCAATCCATGTGGAGGTCCCGTTTCGTTTCGGCGTTTTCCCCGGCGAACCCAGGGTTCATTCATCGATCGTCAACGCCGGAGTCGCGCCGAAGTGAGCGTAACATCCCTGGGCCTCGCTCTCAAGTGCGCTTGACAGCTCTTCTGACGTCGTTTCAAGGGTAGCACAGATGCCCGTCGATGGCTATGATCGCATACTGACGACCCCTGGGACGAATGGTTTCGCGCGCGCACAGCCCGTAGAGCATCTACTACGACGCCGTCGGGTTGCTCTTTCTTGTCCGTCCTGGCCATGGTTTGTCTGTCATACATGTAGGAACAAACAGGTCGATGCGAATGAACGCCTGGCACCTCGCATATCCTTGATGATCGGAATATCGAGCTCTGGCGATGCGCATTCATGGTATCGAGCCACTGATACAAACCTCTGGCCGAACTTGTAACGCGAAAGCAGCTGAACATCAGTCTGTATCCCACCCCGGTCGCATAGGTACAGTAGCCGATCCTCATGTTGCAAGATCTACAGTAGAATCACCAGGCAAATTCATCAAGGTAAAACAATCAATCCGATAGCGTACGTGTACCTGGGCGAGTAAAGACGTAGACGCTGAGAAATTGCCTCTGTGGATTCCCCGATGAAAGGCATAATGCGCACGGCGCTGCGTCACGCAAAAGGATCGGACTCTACCAGTTCCTTTGGGGTGCCGATAGTGGACGTCAGCGTCATGGCGCGGAACGTCTCAGCCTGTCCTTTCGAGATTCGCCGCGGGAGACGGATTCCGTCCCGCTTGAGTGGAGAAGATTCAGTAGAAACGTCACGGGAGGGATATCTTGCGATTAGAGAGCGCAGCCGTCCGACGGAGCGAGCCCGGACAAAATAATCTGATGAACCGAGACGTCACGCTGACCAAAGCCAGACTCGAAAGGACGAATGGGCGATGGTGTATCCCTCGACAGCCGTGAGATGCCCTGAGGAACACTCGTACATCGCCAAGTCGAACATGCCGCAATCAAACGACCAGACGCGCGCCACACGCGCATACTCATCGATACACCGCTCCATACAAACCCCTTGATTACTCCCCCTTGACCCTCTTCCCCACCACATACCCATCCACCACCACTCCCACACACCAGCAATTCGCCACCAAGAACGCCAAACTCGCGAGCCACAGCTGCAGAAAGACGTTTGCGGCTTGAAACTCGAGCCGGTACGCGATGGCGAGCCAGAGTGCCTGCGAAATGCCCGGTTCTCGTCAGACGGGCACATGGTGTGAAGGGGTGAGGGACTTGCCTGGCTGAGGGTCCATACGACGAGAAGGAGAAGTCCCTTGCGAAGGGATATGCGTAGGTGGGGGATAACGACGGGCAGAAAGAACAAGTACCAGATAAAGTACTTTCGGCGGCGGCATCAGTAAACACCCGGGTCCTCGGGGAGAAGGGGAACGCGAGCGACTCACCTGCGACGTGCACACCTTGTTGAACGTGACAAAGACGACCGTCTGTACGAACCACGTAAACGCCACGTCCGCGCCGGGAAGTAAGAACCCCGCGCCGAGGCTCAACGACATTTGCGGCGCAAACGCCGCGAGCGGGTGACGTGCCATACGATCCGCGAGGCCGAGCAGCGAGGGGAGGCCGGCGGATGGCGGGGAGGGGCGGTGGAACATTTGGAGGTAGATCGGGTAAAAGTAGGCGGAAAAGTTGTGTCGGTGGTCGAGGCGGGTTGCGTGGTAGAGGAAGGCGTGTTCGATGAATGAGTGGCCCCATCTGCGGGCGCGGTTAGTTGTGCGTCTCGAGGGCGAAGGGGAACCTACATGAGCCAACACACGAGCGACAGACCGCCCGCCGTCCCACCCGCCCACAGCCCAAACACGACCTTTCTCCACGTCCAGAATCGCCCCTTGTCCATGCGCTGCAGCACCACGAAAATCGAACTCGCATAGACCACGGGGTACATCTTCCAATGCACGGATGCGCCCCAGAGGATGGCGCATGTACGGAGACGTCCGTCATGGAGGGCGACGAGCGAGGCGAGGACGAGAAGGACGAGGATGGGCTCGGAGGAGCCACGGGTGGCGATCGTAAGGATCAAGGGGTTGAGCGTCCATAGCGCGTGTACGAGCCAGTTCGGGCCCGGGCGTTCCTTTGAAGCGAGACGCAGGAGGAGACGCGGGATGGGAAGCGCGGAGAGAAGGCTGAAGAGGAGTTTGCCGGATACGGGGCCGATTGGCACGGGGAGGAGGTGCATGGGCGAGAGGAGGACGGCGAGGAGCGGTGTGTAGCGGTATGTTGCCCGGGTGTATGGACTGTCGAGTGAAGCGAGGCGAGGCGAGGCGAGGCGAGGCGAGGCGAAGAGGTAGCGCATATAGTAAGCGCAAGGAAAGAGACAAGGCAAGTGATCAGCACGGATAGGAGAAACACGACGAGGCGATCGAGGGATCAGCGGGGTCCTTTGGGAAGAATCGCGGCGAAAGCCCGGTAGGGGAACCCTGGCGCGTCTGTCTGATGGAAGCGAGACTCGGCCTTCGCTGAAACGCCTCCTGTCGGGGAAAAGGTCGAGCGAGACCCGAGAGGAGACGGGAACGTCTCCCGAGTTGTTCGTTGACCCCTGGCGAGACGCCTGATGCTCGGCCGTCCTACGGCAGCTGCTATCCTCGCTTCGCTCGACGAGATAGTGATGCCCGCGCGCCCTTCGGCGCGCTCGTAAATCTCTCCCCGCCGACGCTCTGACTCTCGCTGTCGTCGCTGCGCTCCTCGGCTGGGGGTTATTCTCGTGCGTTCGTTCGCTCGCTCGGTCCAACCTCCTCCTCCTCGGCTCACTCATCGTCGGTCTCCGCTCACTCACTCTCCCACCCACCACCCCATCCACCTCACCGCCCACCCTTCCGCCCGCCTCCCTGATCCCCTCCCCCATAACGCCCCCACCGCATCCCCAAACACGCGATAATCCACATCCGTATACTTGACGACCGCGCGCGCGTCTTGGTATTCCCCGTAGAGGATGAGCGCACTGTGCAGCGCGAGGGCGAGGTATTGGATGTGTGTGTCGGTGAGCGCCAGGCGGGCGCGGGGTGCGTTTGTTATGGGAGGGGAGGTGTGTATTTTGCCGGACATGGTGGGCTGACGATGGGCATCTCGAGTCTGGTGCGCTGTGAATGGCAAGGATGCTTGATACCATCGTTGGCTGTCAGAAATAAAGAAAGCACAAGAATCGAGATGACGTAATCATTTGCTCGTTTCAATCGTTGTGTAGGCCAGCTCGCAGGCCTCGACCGCTCCAGCAAGGGCATGTACAAGGGATTCTTGAAGGGTCAATAGTTGAAGAACACCGAGGAACTGGGGTCCATAGTTCCGTGACTGACGGGAACGTGTCATCAATCTGAGATGCCCCAACGGAAAGTACAAGGCGAATGGAACGTGTAGTTGACCTTTGCATACGGCAGGACAGAGAGACCAGGAAGCTTCCAGCGCCGCGGGTGTTCTGTCACGTCTAGGATATCGCGGAAACGTGCGAGAAAGCCACTTATTCATGGGACGGGCACGGGCGTTCCGAATGTACACGACAGACAGCCCTGGAAACTCGCACGCTGCCTGAAATGACGCATCACGAATTCAACTCATGCATATTTCATTTCCCTTCTTGACTTTGTTTTTTCCGACTTTTACATTCACCTGCAAAACGCGCGCAGACCTTTACAAGGTGCCCGAGTTCTGGATGATGATGTCGGCCTTGGGTCGGCCAGAGTCGGATCCGTAGGATTCGATCTTCTTGACGAGGTCCATGCCGTCCTTGACTTCACCGAAAACGACGTGCTTGCCGCTGGGGGAAGCAAGGGGTTAGATCGATAGGATTCGCGCGAGAAATATAGACTCACTCCAACCACGAGGTCTTGACGGTGGTGATGAAGAACTGCGAACCGTTCGTGTTGGGTCCGGCGTTGGCCATGCTCAACAATCCCGGCTTGGTGTGCTTGAGCTGGAAGTTTTCATCCTGGAACTTGTTGCCGTAGATCGACTTGCCGCCGGTACCGTTGCGGTTGGTGAAGTCACCGCCTTGGAGCATAAAGTTGGGGATGACTCGGTGGAAGGGCGAGTTGGCGTAGCCGAAGCCCTTTTCGCCGGTGCAGAGGGCACGGAAGTTGGCGGCGGTCTGGGCGAGGTAGGGAGGACGACGACGAGCGAAGCGAAGCGAGGAAGCCGGAGCGAGCGAGTGAACAGACAGACAAACAACGAGCGAGCGAGCAGAGTCAGCGAATACTTTCGTTCCCTTCTACGAACAAAGACGCACCTTAGGGACGACATCGTCGAACAACTTGAAAGTGATTCGACCGGCAGGGGCGCCGTTGATCGCAACGTCAAAGTAACAGTCGCTATCCCAGATCTCATCAGCACGACTCCTGTACAACGATTAGGAAGCGGACTTACGCCATTGCTGTGCGTGCGGAAGCGGAGAATCGGCGAACAGAGGAAGCGAGCATGGCAGGACTGGAGTGTGAGCGCCATTGAGCGGACTGCCAAGCCTAGCACGCGGGGGACTCACTGATGATAGATGATAGGGGATGGGATCGATCTGGAGAGACGACGACGACGACGACGACGCCGACGAGATGGGGATATATGAAGTGCGCAGGCGTGGAGCCGGGCGGAAGCAGACGGAATGGCAAGTGCGCCCGTGAGAAGATGACGAAGGATGACGTGCGGGATTGTTCCAGAAGGGCGGACATGGGGGCGGAATGTCCGTGGGGTGTCAGGGGCAGGAGTGTATAGGGGCTGGACAAGGCATGATGTGCATTCCGGATCCGGGGTTTACACTCATTGTCATGCATGTCATGACAATGTCGAGCACATCGTCTTTTGTGCCGAAAGGATGCCGTACGTAAAGGATCACGAGCCCCAAGTCGACAGAACAAGTACCATGACGCTCCAACCTTCTATTTCCCTTCCCCTTCTCCAGCCTCCACTGATCCCTCCTGCACCTCCCTTCCCTTGTCATCTCCTAACGCCGGGAACACCTTATCGTCCCGCGCATCAGGCACAGCAGGTTTCGGCTTGACAACCGGCGTCACCCCCGCTTGCCTTCCCCCGCGCGCGGCTTGGCCTCTTCCACGTCCCCGAGCATCCCCTCGTCCAGAATACCTTCGTTCGCCGTTCTCGTGATTCTCTCCACTTCCTTCCCGTCCACCGCGGTATCCATACCCGCCATACTGCCCATCCCTCGCCCCACCCCCACCAAACGCCGCAAATGAATCCCGCTCATCGTCCGCCCTACCCCTCGGCGGCTCCAATCCGCCCTGTGCCTCCAAAAGCTTCAACTTGCGCAGCCGGAATTGTTCTCGCTGGGTATCGATGCTGGATTGCATCGCCTGCGTGCGGCGCGTCTTGGCCTCGGCTTCGGCGCGAGCGCGTTGTCGTTCGGCGGCGGCGCGTGCGCGTTCGGCGGAGACTTGGGATTCGTATGCCTGTGCGTCGGCGTTTCGTGCCTAAAGCGTCTCCCGTGAGCATTAATTTAGTGGTTGCGAGATACCGGACGTACCTCCTGCTCCGCCTGCGTACGTTCATTCAGCAATCGCATCTTGGCCATTTTCTCCTCGAGCTCTTCCGCCGTCAGGCGCGTCTACGCACACCGTCAGCACATTCTTTCGAACCGAAAAGAGAGAGAGGGAAGCTGACCTTGCGTTCCGGCGCCGGCGGGACGTAACCCCGTGGCGGGCGCGGTTCCCTCACGGGCCGCGTCTTGAAGCCCGTCATCCCGTTGACATCCGTACCTTCCACAGCATTCGCCAAGACGACGGGGTTCCCCGAGGCGTTCGTGGCAGGCCTGGCGGATCCTCGTGCGCGGTGGGATCCACGTGCATGGCGACTTGATCCGAGAGAGTTCTTACCGCCGTCTGCGGGACCGGTGGAGGATGAGCGGGAGATGAACTCCGTGGCGGAGGGGTTCAGTTTCGGTGGTGGTGTGGATGTGGTAGCGGGAGCTTCTTGCTGTGTGGATGTCGGAGCGTCGGATTGTATTGGCGTGTCTTGCGTTGCGACGTCGTTAGGAGTGGGTTCGGTTGATGCCGGAGCCGGGGTTGGGTCGGGGGTTGATTCGCTTGATTGATGAGTTGGTTTCTGCGCCACCTCCGTGGCTTGCGCATCGACGGGATCCTGCGGTATTACTGCGACGTCTGTGCTCATGTTTTGGAATGTGGACTGTGGGTTGAAAAATGGAATGAAAGGAGCGGTGGTGTTCATCATCAACTCGACGCGTACAAGTCAAGGTATCGATATCGATTGCATCTTCTCCCTTTTCCGCGCGAAAAATACCGAAAAAGTGGACGGATTTCGAGACGGTGGAATCGGTGAACGATGGGAATGTGAATCACCTTGTCCATCGGCTCGAGCATCCCGGCAGACAACGCTTCCCCTTTAGTCCTCGGGCCGATATCAATGCACACATGAGCACCTCCCGCCACGCGGTGACAGCCGCGGAGAAACTCATCGATAACGCGCGACGATCCAGGGCTAAAGTCCAGTTCGTCAAGGAGCGCTCGCAGGACGAGACAGGAGATGCAGGGGGAAGAGGCGGTGGATGAAACATTGGAGCCGGGGGAAGGAGGGAAGAGGATTTGAAATGAGCGGAATGCGAAGATCTTGATAACCAGTACGTCAGTATCGAACATCATCCCGTGTCGGGTTGATCACGAGTGCATGAATTGAGCAGACGAGACGACGATGGACGAGACGACGATGGAGAAACCTGATGACAACATCCATCGTCGCCTGGCAGACGGATAGACGCCGAGAAATTCGTTATCGAAAGCGCGCCAGGACGGCCGGTATGGTGGGAAACCCTCAGGTATACGAGGCGACGCCGAGGTGTCCTACGGTATCGAGACCTCAAGGAAAAGGGGACAACGCATTCGCAAACGAAGGAGAGATACGTTGGACGAGGGGCGATAATACGATTGTTCATGATTGTGGTGGGTTCGCCAAATCTCTGCTTGATCTGCGGAACCGGACACGGTGGACATGGCGGATGGTGGCCGAACGGATGTGAGAGTCATCCAGGACGACGACGGTTCTTCTGGACTAAGCGTCTTTCTTCTGCAGGACGCGGAACTCGACGGCTCATCCCCTCAATCCTAATTTCGTTGCGTGAATGTCCACCGACGGTCAAATGCTAGCGGCCCCCGCGTACATCGCTGGATCTTACTCCTGCATCCAGCGACGTGGAGACTCGTCTCGTTGGCGCATCTCGGCATGACCCTTCGTGCCCATCTGCCATGTCTCTTCCTTGCTTATGTTTCATCGTTTCAAAGTGCTTTGATGGACGGATGGACGGTCAGAACCGAAAACGGGTTGACTTGACGATATGTTGCCATTTCGCACAAGTTTCCGCCCGTTCGGTCGCAGAAGACTCGCCCCCGATCTACCATCCGCCAGCTGCATTACACACCTTGGCTCTCACGATGATGAATGCAGAGCATATTTGCATGAGAATCGTAGGGGGAATTTGACCATGATGCCACAATGCGTGCGGGACATGATACAAGATTGACAGTCGGCCACTTGGCGCAATAGGACTGGTATCACGGTGACCACTCACGGCGTGTCGAATTCGCCCGGCAGCCGCTCTCTGTTCCCTCTCGCCAGCCCATTGTAGCAATCTTGATGGAACGACAGCATCGCTCGCACCGCACAATATGACAAAGGTTGGACCGCGGTCAAGGCGGACTTGGCGCTCAGGCGTCGGTATGAATCCAGGCGGACTTTGCCGTCGACGGGGGCGGACGGTGGAAAGATGTGACGGATCGTGTCTCCGCTTCGGGAGTCAGAGCCTTTTGCCATTTCTGCAGGGTGTATCGCAAAAGTGGAGAGGGACGCTCGCTGAAGATACGTTTGCCGGGGTGATATTCTGGTACAAGATACAACACAACGCAAACGGCATTGTCGACAAGCGATCTCGCTGCGCGCCAACCGTCGAGGAGTATCTGTGCAGAAGCGGACTTCAGCTCTGCACGACTGATACTGCTTGTACAGGCTTGACCCCTTATGCTTCCAGGTCCCAATCCATCGTGGGTCAACGACCGACACCGCGGTTGCGGCGATGTACGACCGAATCTTCAACCGCGGAGCGACGTACCATGTTGCGCGATCAACCAGGGTTGAAGGGATTCGTGGAGAGCATGTGGGAGGAATTGGTTCGCTACGGGCCGCACTTACTTCGGAGGGCCGAAATGAGAGGATTTGCATCGATGAATGATGCTTGACATCCCGGCAGTAGACCCTGTCATTGTGGGATTACGAGCACCTTGAAATAGCTTCTTCATCGTACCACTTGGACGAATGACCTGTACCCTCTCTGTCCATATTCTGCATATCGCCTATTTGATCAGGATCTAGCCCCTACAACTCGATGCATACCTTGCCGATATGCGCCCCGCTGGCCAGGTACGCATATGCCTCGTGCACCTCGTCAAACTTGAATACCTTGTCCACCGGAATCTCCAGACCCCTCGTACAAACAAACGTCACCAGCTCCTCCAAGTACTGCTTGGGCCCGACCGTGATCCCGCGCACGATAGCGCCCTTGCCGAGAATTCCCAGCGCGACATCCGGCATCTTCTCGGGTGCGGCAAGGATCCCGATGATGGGAATCAACCCGCCCATCTTGATTGCCTCGAGGGACTGCTCGATCGTCCCCGCGCCGCCATTCTCCACGACGACATCGACGCCCTCACCGCCGGTGATCTTGCGGGCTTCTTCGCCCCATTTGGGAGTGGTGCGGTAATTGATGACGTGGTCGGCACCGTATCGTTCTTGGACGAGCTTGAGCTTGGCGTCGGAGGAGGAGGTAACGATGACGGTGCAGCCGACGGCTTTGAGGAGGATGAGGGCCGTCATGGAGATTCCCCCGGTGCCTGGGAGGCGTAGGAATCAGCTTATGGTCTTCGCCGGCACTTGTGCGACTGACCCTGAACGAGAGCGACCTGGCCGGGACGGACAGAAACAGCACCAAACAAGGCATTCCAGGTCGTCGTTCCGGTACAGACAAGCGAAGCGAGCTGAGGCCATCCCAGAGTCGACGTGCTCGGAATCTTGACGACCGCAGACGCTGGAACGACGGCATACTCGCGCAAGAACCCATCTTGCGGCCCGCCGTAGCCACCGTTCCAATTTTTCTGGGGGCCATAGAGATTCGTTGGGTCAAACGTGACGACGACCTTGTCACCGTTGGCCACCTCTGTCACACCTTCCCCTACTTCCAATACCTCGGCAGAACAGTCACTGATCGGGATGACATCCGGCTTGACGGGGAAGGGATAAGTGCCTTTTGAGATGGCCAAGTCGCGAAAGTTGAGTGAGAGGGCTTTGATCTTGAGCAAGACCTCGAGTTTTGTCGGTTTTGGAATAGGTTCGGAATGGGCCTGGATGGATTGGAAGCCTTCTTGGTTGGCCAGACGGTAGACTTTTTGCTGGTCGGAGGCGGAAGACATGGTGGGGCGCGTGTACGTTCGGGTCCTTGATGGTAGATCCCGGATACCTCGCTTCGTGTCTTGTTCCCCTATAAGAGCTTATAAGAGCTTCCACAGGTTTCGAGGTCTTGAATGGCCTTGGACGAAGGAGTGGAGGTCAACGGGCGTTTCGAAATTCATCCGTCAGCAGCGTCACGGCGTTTTGTCGGCGTCACGAGTTATTCGTCATATGCGAAAGGATGAGTCATGATCATGGCACGCGCGACCAAGTCTTATAGACAAAGTGGAAAGGGCAGTGACCTTGTACTTGTCTGTACGCAATGTTCATCAAATGTTGGTGGGAGACTATCGTTTCCATTGACCGATGCCAGATATTGCGCCTGCATTGACGCCGAGTCGTTGCCAATGCATGACGAAACGGAAGAAAGAAATGGAGAGACCCTGTCGCCAGGTACCCGCCATGGAGATTGCGCTGATCGTAGAGTAACCTTTACCATATTATTCCGCTGATCACAGTCGGTACAAGATACAATTCCGCATAAGCTACAACAGTATACAACCCCTCAAGCAGTCGCGTTGTGTTCCCGCGCGTGCAATTTCTCCAGCGCGGCAATGTCGGTCTGGGCAAACTTTCGGATGGGGACCTTGCTTTCGTACAAGAGGTCCATCTGGACGACAGCTGGGCAGAAGCATCAGCCCGTGTGGTGCGAAAACGCGGGGGAAAAAAGATGCTCACTGCGACCGTTCGTTTCCGGGACGACAAAATAGGCAACGACCATACAAAGAGCGGTCGAGCCGACAAAGATGAAGGCCGTAGAGGCGCCGAGATTGGCTGCGTCGGGAGTGTAGAGCTTGGGCACGAATAGGATATAAGCTGGTTATGCCACCAAACTCCAGCGGGTCCTCTCTCACCTTGGGCACGAATAGGTTATACGCCCAGTTGAGCACAAAGTTGACGGTGAGGGCAAAGGATTGGGTTTTGGCTCGAAGACGCAAGGACGAGATCTCGTTGGTCAACGTGTAGGTCGGCGCACCGCCTCCCAGTTGTTGAGCGGTGATGGCGATGTTGATGATGATGGCAACCGCCAGCTGTCCGCTATGTCCCTTGGCCCAATGCAAGCCGCCCAAAATTGCCATGACCACCATGTAAACGGCACTGCACAGGGTTGCGTTAGTCAAGCGTCTTTCCTGGTCCGATGTATACGTACTTTCCGTACAAGAAACCCCTCCTTCGACCGATCTTGTTGATAACGGAGCCGGAAACGATGTTAACCAAGGCACTTAGAGACAGGAAGCAGACACTGATGGTGAATGCAGTTTTAATGTCCATGCCTATATTGGCCGGGGTCAGCGTCTTTTTCGGCTGATACCCGTTGAAGAGTACACTCACCAGAGATGATCAAGAAGTAGAGACCCGATGCGATGAAGACCTGACCGTTGGCTTGGAAAGTGAACCACAGCCAAGACGTCGCAAACGTCCTCTTTCGCGCAATGGGCGTGGCGAAAAGATCCTTGTAGGTGCTAGATCCGAGCCTGGCGGATTCCTCGCGCTCGATGGCGACGGCCTGTTGAATGATGGCGAGACGCGCAGGTGCGCCAACTCCAGCTCCGTACAGTTTTCGAAGGGCTTCCCGGGCCTCGGCCATGAAGCCCTTCTTGACGAGGTAGATGGGCGACGTCGGAACGAAAGGCAAAGCAACGAGACAAATGATGGGGGGTACGACCTGCATCAGAAGCGCGATACGCCAAGATAGCCAGTCTATGGCGCCACGGACGCATCAGCCGCTGCGACAAGTGAGGGGGTGGCGAGGAATCCCACTCACCGCTGTGGACATAAGGGATTCGCTCGAAACCGATCACCAGACCGAGGGCGATTCCGCCGATCGAACTCAGCGGCAACAGAGAGGACAACGGCCCGCGCATGCGCACATTGGTCGCTTCCGAGATAAAGTTGGCGGCGGAAACTTGCAGGATACCTTGCGGCAGGCCGCCGAGCAATTTCCCGGCGAGCATCATGCCCCGGTTGACGGCGAAGGCTTGGACGAGGGACGGGATGATCATGAATGCGCTCGCGCACAGGGCCATCTTCTTCGGGCCCCAACGATCGATGAGGTATCCCGAGCTGAGGGCGCCGACTTGAGTAGGCATTATCAGAACTGGCATAGCAGTAGCGTCTGAACAGGACTTACTAGCCACACCGAGCGCCACCATCGAGTCCCACAGACCCTTCCAGAGCGACGGGAGAAACAGACTCTTGGTCTTGGGATCAAACTCGCCAAACTTGATGAGGAACGATGGCATGGAAACGGAGATACCGGAGAGACCGCCGTCGATACCGGTGCCCATGCTGGAAAAGTTCAAAGCTGAGCATCCGGCGACAAAGGGATGAAAGATGGCTTGATACGTACGCCGCAATCAAAAAGGGCAAAGCACACACAAACATTCTCCAGAAGCTGCTAATCGATTGATGCGTATCGGCCTGCTGCAGGTCGAGACCGGTCTTCAAGGTGTCCAACGAAGGCGCCTCCTGCATATCTCGAAGTGCTTGTGGGTATTCAACGTCGCTCGTCGAGCCGACGGGTCGTAGGCCACTTCCGAGTTCCTCGACATGTTGCATCTCATGCTTGAAATCGTCCTTGATGTCGTCGAGTGCGGACATGCTGTCGGTTGTACCGTATAGTCCAGGTGTTTAGTGATTTGGCGTTCTTCCGCGGAGTTCTGAAAAGGACTATACGCGAGGGAATTGGTGAATAGTGGCTTGGACCATGGTGAGTTGCGAGTGGTTTTGGCGAGCTGATCTTATATATCGAACCGACGAATCACACATTGTGGAGAAGGTAGGGTGTGCAATGTCGGTCCAAGCGTACCTGGGGAATGGCCAAGTGAGGTGAAACACGAGTCGAGCGAGTGCGCAATCCAGCCTTCTCCCACGGAATAACTTGACAAAAATGCCAGCGGGGCTCATTGCGGGGCTCACAGTCGATCGCTCGCGGGCTGCATAGAGTATCCCCAGTACCGTCCATGCTTCCATCTGCGCGTCCACCTCTGTAAGATCTCTCACTCCAGCCACAGTAGCTCGCAGAGTCGTACATCAACTGCCATGCTACGACTCCAAGCCTCTTCAATGACATATGCCGGGGCCTACGATCCAATATCATGGTTCCCGCGGGGCCGTTGCTTGACACGTCGGCATTCGGGGCTATCGTCTCGCGATCTTGGTTCCATAGCGGGTTCGCAGGATCATCGTGGCGAGAAGGGTATTAGCATTTGGACGAGGCAATAGGCTCAAGGTAGTGTAGAGATCTGAAGATGGCAAACCATGGCGATCATCCTGCCCCCACTCTATCCTCCGCGTGCCCGCAACATTTTGACTCTGCCTGTGCAGGTAAAGCAGCTGGTGGACTGAGCGGGTACACTAGCCTGATAGGATGAGGTCAAGAAGACGGTCGGGTCGATCATAGCCAATGCAAAGGCCTCGGGTCGTAACATGAGGAGATTCCAAGCTCGAGGGGTAGACTTCGCGACCGGCGCATCTTCGTGTATCGAGCGGCGAGCCTCTCATCGGAGATCTCACAATCGCGCTCCGTCTCGTCACAAGCCGATCGTGGATCGCATGTCACTGCACGAGGCCAGATCAGCCGGGGGAATCTCTGACGACACATTACCATGTCGTTGTCAATGAAAACCTCTAACGTCCTGGAGTTTCGTCTAGTCAGCAGAAGACATCCGGTATACCGCCAGCATCGGACTTTATCTGAGCCTGCAGGTACTGCTCGAGCGCGGCAGGTACTTTGCGAGTGTCCAAGGCTCAAGGCGCTGCTAGCGTACCTACAAGAGATACATCCGATAAGAGCAGGACAAAGTCAACGTCTAGCTGTCTGGTAGCCGCTTTTCGGGTGGAAAGATACCGCGGCCACCTCATCGTCAATGACGGGCACAAACGAAACGGCCCGCATTGAGTGTAACTGCACTCAGCTGCGCTTGCGAGGTCTTGAGCAGCTCATTGTCACTGTACCGTGAGCGGATTGCCGAGTCGGTTCCATCCACGTTGAGAGTGAGGACCTCGAGCTTTTCGTCGGCTTTTACGAATGATCGTGGAGTCGCCCGTTTGCCAAGAACTACAGGTCGAGTGGGGCAAGAACCGCCAATGGCATCGGGTACTCCACCATCGTGACGTCCAGGGGCTTGCCCCAGAGAAAAGCGGAGCAGACGCTGGGTGAGGGCGTGAGCCAGATTCGAAAGCCTTAGGAAACGCTTGCGTTGTTTCCCTGGCGCGTGGCGGGCTCACCGAACGATTACCACCAGAGCCTGTTTGACACCACCTCCCAGCTGTGCTCTGGCTCTTCACACAAAAGTTGATGATACCCCGTGGAATGTCAGGCGCGCATCTCGTCATCGTCATCAGTTACCCATTCCGCATATGCCCATTTGGGGCCTATTGTTGTCCCGTGTCAGCGCTTGCTTCCCTCAACAAGCTTGCCCGTTCAAGCGAATGCCGTCGCTTCCCTATCTTCGCTGATAGTGTACGTGGTAGGCTACATAACGGAAAGAGCAGCGCACATGCCGGAAGTCCGATCTCGACCGCTTTCCCCAGTCCTGCAGCGATTGAAAGCATGTAGTCATCTTACAATGTAACGCCCCGGTACATGCCGGCTCTTTGTCTGTCCAATGGGTGAGAACATGACCTGCTGAAGTATATGGATACAGACAGGAAGACAGTCTTGTCTACCCGAAAGACTTTGGATCATGGCAGAGAACAGCGAAATCGATGATGGTACCTATGGCATACATGCCCAGTCCAACCTCGCTCGTCATTCTCTCTTTGCATGCCAAGACGCATAGGCAAAGTGGGCCGGCGCAAAAGACGGCTCGTGATGCGCGCCCATGGCATACAACCCGAAATGTGTTCCCGTCATCACGGAATGCAGGAGGCCCTGTTTGGTAAGGACTCTTGCAGAGATTTCCCCGACTTTGGTCATTGTGTCGAGGTCGGGCGGGTAGCTGATGGATTCGGCGCTCTGATAGTATAGGCTATAAGAGAATCTGGTCGCTTGAATGACGAATCGAACGGGTCCTGTGAAGGCTGATGCATCGAATACCGTTTCCTGAAGAACATTAGCGTGCAGGTCAGCGTTGCGCTCATATCCTGGAAAACGAACATACGTGAACGTCATCGTTCTCCAGCATGGTATACCTGAACAAGACCTCCCTTCCAACATTGCCTTCCTCTCCCGTCCCACGCAAGCCAACACTCGCGAACGCCCATTTGCTCCACCATACGGTCGTTCCTGCTTCCTCTCCAGCGGCACTCGGGGCGAAATCGAGTTCTGTCTGCCATACGCCTTCGAACGCGTCTTGTCGCCGTAATAGCATGGAGGGGGATTCGTCGTCGGTAAAAAAGTAGGGCGAGCCGTGGATCGTCAGGGTTGACAGACGCTCGGTGAGAGTGCAAAAGGTTGTGTTGGGAGTTCGGACGGTGTACCAGCCGAGTGAAAGGTCTGGTACGGGGTTAGCGGAAAGCAGTGCCAGAGTCGCGGTGGACTTACCCTTCTGATCAAAGTCATCCCTCCAATCCATCTCGGGAGCAACCACTGCCAAACCCGTGCCCTGCTCTCCCTTGATCCTCAGTGGCTGCCGATGATTCACGACCGGCCACCCATCCTGCCACACGACGGGACACAAGAACGTCTCCCTCCCCAGCTGACTCCAAATCACCTCCTCCCCCTTCTTCGGCCCATCCCTTTGCTCCCGCACACCAAGCATCACCGCCCACCACCTCCCATCCGGCGCATCGACGAGATCCATGTGGCCCGTGTATTGGATCTCTTCGTCTGGGTATTGCCCCTGAAAGACCATCGGATTGACCCCTTCCGGCCCTGCTTCCCACGGTCCGTACGGCCCTTCCTTGCTTCGGAACACCCATTCCTGGTGCAACGTCTCGGTCCCGCCCTCGGCCGTGATGAGGTAGTAACAGTCGTCCTTCCGAAAGATGTGCGACCCTTCGGCGATGCCGATCCCGATGGGTGATTGACGGATGAATTTGGGTCGGGTCTTGATGCGGCCAGAATCGAGGTTGATTTCAGAAATGAAGACGCCGGTGTCGAAGCCGTAGCGAGGGAGGTCGGGGTCGTATATGCGGGCGGTGGTGGAGAGGTAGACTTTGTCGTTCGTGTCGTCAAAGAAGAGCTGGGTAGATCTTTTCAGCACAGGGCGACCGATACGACGGGGGTGCTTACGTCTTGGTCGATGCCCAGCATGTCAAAGTAAACGGGCTCGCTCCACTTGGACTGGTCAAAAATGTTGTCGGTCCAGACATAGAAGCCCCGAGGCGTGACGAAGGGCTGAAATCGATATCAGCGTCTGATAATCAGGGTCAGATGGGAACTCACGTCTTTCGATCCGAACCTGATTCTATACGCGCAGCAAGTGGTCATGTAGAACCGACCTTTCCAATACCTCAACGTCGGCGCAAAGATCCCTCCCCCGCCCTCCGTCGTCCTCAACTCCAACTGTGACCGCCGATTCAACGCATGTCCGATCAGCGTCCAGTGGACGAGGTCTCGGCTGTGGTAGATGGGCACACCGGGGAAGAATTGAAAGGTTGAAGTGGCGATAAAGTAGTCGTCGCCGGCCCGGCAGATGGAGGGGTCTGGGTTGAATCCGGGTAGGATGGGATTACGGTAGGACGTCATGACGCGTCGTGCTTTTGCAGGGCAGTAAATTACGGCAGGGGTTGGGTTACATGGTGATGGTGATATATGTATGGCCCGTACAAACGCAGCGAAACAGCAAGGCAGCGCAGACCACATCCTGGCCCGAATCAGCCCATCATGCTTTGTCCAATCCCGCCCATCGGTCCGAAACCCGCCTGCATCCCGAGATCCCGAGCCACGTGAACCCGTGCGTCCGTCCGTCCGCTCTTCTCTTCCTCTAGGCCGTTCGTCCACTGCAGGCGCAAATTGTGGGGGCGGGTTTCGTCTTCCAAGGAATCACGATCCAGCAGCTGATCCAGCTGATTTGTCGTGAATGGATGGCAACTTGGACGAGTCGAGAGGTGGTGTGGGGGTGGCGGTAGTGGATTGATGGCAGAGCTGACGGAAGCCTCGAGGGATTAAATGGTTGAACACGAGTTGATTTTGCATCCGCGACGGGTTATCGCGATATCGGTGATGATCGTTTGGTAACATTCTGCAAACTGACATTGTCACCTTCTGGCCTTTGATGTCGCTGCAAATAATAATGACAGCGAGCTACGCCACTGGAGATTGCGCTCTCGATGGCCCTCAATTGCAGGGATCCCAGTGGAACCGTGCCATGATGTACGGATACGCGGCGCCTCAAGGCTCTTCACGTCTCCTCTCCAACGCGTCTTTTCGCGGTCGTCTTCGACATCAAGGCATACCTCCCGCATCAAGGTATTCGGGCGGAGGTATCTGAGTGAGTGAGCTGTATCCACAGGATGGACCCTACCGGCGGGACTTCACACCGCCTGGATCTTGACTTGTCCGTGCAATATGCTGTAAAGCGTTCGATGAGCGTTGTAAGTCTTCATGACTACTATCGCCTCTGCCTGACTGATATCACCTGGAAGACGAATGGCCCCACCTTCGATATAAAGGCTGTCTTGGGATGATGGATAAGAACAGCGTGTGTGTTTGCGAGGGATGAGGTGAGGTCCGGGTGATTCTGACGTATAGGACATGCCGCTCACACAGCCTCTCTGACAGGACGTTTACGGGGTCGCGCAGATGCGCAAACGGTATAATCTACGCTCGATCCAGGCTAGCGCATTCACAGGAAGGATGATGGATTACTATGCTGAAACTCTGCGATACGTGGGATGGCCGCACGCTCGATCAATCGTTACCACACACCACGTCCGCCCTTCCGACGTCTCTCCAAGATCGCCCCGAAATGTGACATTCGTTTCCAGCAACGTATCACTGCTATGTGCAACGCTTCCGTCACCGGTCCCTCGTCCAGCTCAGATACACCTTCCGATCGGGCTGGGAACCGCCTCGCTTCTCGAGAATCGAATTGTGTCTCGCGAACCGTTGTTCAATTCGACACAGCGATAGCATGACGATCTTGCCATGGACACCGACAGATCCTCCGGCTTTCCACCGCGCCCCTGCGAGTATTTGGTTTCCCCAAGTAGCCCGGTCTTGCGGGTGCCAATGGGAGAAGCACCGTTCGTGAAGCGTCGCCGTTTCCTCGCAAAATCGATCCAGAGATTTTCCGACATGGGGCGCGGTCCACCGGTATCCAGTCGCGATGCACGCTTTAGGATTGGAACTTCCGTGGGGAATGCAGGGAATTGTCAATACTTCTTCGGAGATGTAAGTAGAGGAATCCAAGGGCGCGCTCGTTCGCCGGAATCGCAAGTCGTAGAAAGTATCGTCTGTTCAGCGGGAGATGCTGGACCTTGAGTGTGTTCATTCGAGCGGCGGTCGTGAGCGGCAATCCCGACGAGGAAGGATGAGGGTTTGGGGCTTGCACGACGCAAGATAGCAAATCGGGGATCAACTTGAATCAGACGTGGGTGTACAACGAGTATCGCTGCCAAGATTGTTCAGCTTATTCCTGCGTGCCGATCGCCGCCTTGTAGTCTTGATCAAGTATATAGCGTATTGAAGCATGAGATTTTCGCAGCAAATCATTTTATAGCCGGTCTTTCGAATTTATACAAATACAACACAACGGCGATCAGTGTGACGTCGATAACTACCATACATTTCTTGAGAGAGGAATTATGTCGAAGTGAGCGGGCTCGAAAAGGTAGGCCTGATGTTTCGAGATACGATCGTTCGCGACGGAAAATACATTGCAGAAGGCCAGAGACGCGACGTCGTTCAGGGGCATCGACGAGGCTAAACATGACCAGATCAGCGCCCCGAAGTGAGCCAAAGCAAGAAAGTGCTTACGTTTTCAAAATTCATCCTCCTCGCCTTTGAGTTTCTTCGCCCAGCTCTCCGCATTTTTCAATGGCTGGCCAGTTTCGTCATCCGTCGGCACTCTTTGACTCGCAAACGCCAAGAACACCCCGACCCACTCGCTGGGCTGTTCAAAGTGGAAAAGCAGGGCGCCATCTTGCTGGACTCCGTTCGAGAATCGAGGGAGGGAACCTTGGTTCATGTGAACCTCGTGGATCCCCAGAGAATCTTTATATTTGGACCCGAAGATGTGGATGGTCGCCTTCTCCTTGATAGAGCGGTCGAGGAGGGGTTTGAGCTTGTCGATGATGTCGTTGTCTTTGCCAGGGATGTCGTGCTCGAGGAGAATTCCCGACTTTTCGTCAAAGAGCTCGCCACGGCGATTGTCGCGGAGGTAGTCGAGGCCTTTGGGGTTGCCTTCCAATGAATGGTATCCCGGCTTCAAGTTCTTGAAGTCGTCGATGACGGACGCGTCCACGTTCTTGTTGATCCAGTAGACGAGTCTCGATTCCTTCTTGTCTCTTGACTTGATATTGATCGCTGCTTTGAATTCCTTTTGCGATTTATCTTGAAACTTTAGGTAAATGTGGGGACTCTCGGGATCGTCCTCTTCGTATTCGACGCAATAATTGATGGGCCGAGCGAACCAGACCCCGTACCGCTGGATGTCTTTCGGCCGTTGAGCGGAGGCGGGCATGACTGCAAGTCTGTCGGATTGATAGGTTGAGCTGAGAGAACGCCATGGCGGCCAGTCAGAACCGAGCATCCCTCTTCAGCGAATATATACCTGTCTGGAGAGGATATGCACGTTCGTGCTTACAAGTCCCAACGCCCATTCGCGCCCTTCCTCTGAGCCAGCGTACTCGTGTGACGGCTCTCGCGGAATCGAATGCACGTACAATGGCAGAGAAAGGTCAGATGATACGACTCTCTCAGGAGTCGATATCATCGAGGTGAGAGCCAGCCGCCCGAGGTAAACTACGGGCGAGTACAGCCGTGCGCAGAATGCGAGCTCAGCCGCGCGACCGACAGCATGTGTGTCGGATGCAACGCTACAGCGAACAACGTACCTACGGATGCTGTCGAGGGTACCTTATGCCGTGGGTACATGCAGGCTGACGGCCAGTCTGCGTCTTGAGGGATCTGGAATTGATTGTCTCCATGG
Source organism: Naganishia sp. PT2105A-2 (assembly GCA_023628115.1). Classification (NCBI taxonomy): domain Eukaryota; kingdom Fungi; phylum Basidiomycota; class Tremellomycetes; order Filobasidiales; family Filobasidiaceae; genus Naganishia; species Naganishia sp. PT2105A-2. The sequence continues at coordinate 6,249 of JAMALG010000082.1, read as the reverse complement.
AGAGCAGGACTATGGAGCTCTGGAGACATCTAGACTTTGGGAATCTGGAATTTCGAATGTAGGATATCGAGTCTATGGTAAATGTGGCTTTGGGTTGACGGGGTAACGAGGTTGATAGCTGAATGAGCTGCTGATGAATGGTTCAGATTGCGGAAGCAAAATCTCCTCGGCCACAGCCAACGCTCGGCCCGATGGTCTAAACGACCTGGTCTTGTTCGTCTCTTCGCTCATTGGCGCAACACATGGCCCTGACCATCTCCGCCTGGGCGAGCCTTGACTCAAACCCTCTTTTCAAGATACGTGGAAAATCTCGCCGCGCGAAATGCCGGGCGGAACTCGGAAGGGGAGCTTTGGGCTAGACGATATCGATTTGGAACGTCTGTAAGTCGGGCAGTTTCCCCTTTACACCTCGGTTCTTCGCGATAGCTGATCCTCTCTCCCGGCTTCAGAGATGCCTCATCAGTGCTCAGAGCTCTGCTCCGTTCGCCCTTGTACCGGTCATTGTTGCAGCAGGACCGACGGAGCTTTCTCGCGTCGACTCGTTGTTAATCAAGGCATGGCGTCCGCCGGCATGTGGGCAAGTCTGATACGCCTCTGTAACGGCTTTGCTTACTGATGGTTTGTAATCCTCTAGCTTCTACTTTTGCTTACAACCGTGTCCAGCATCCGTCCGTCATTCGAGAGACGTATTCCCTCGGCCATGGCTCGGATCCCTTTATGAGCGGGACACGTGTACGTGAGTTCGGTCAATAGTCTCGCAATTGGCCTGGCTCCTTGCAATCACTGATTCCGTCTCAAACAGTGCGAACTGTAGTCATCGTGTTATATCATCCAGCCATCCGCCTCGTCATACTCAACCTATGGATTCGGCATCAGGTACGTCCGATCACTTTCATTTAATGCAACTCCTGATTCGTAAGATCCGGCACAGGTCCTCGCTACAGTCTCTCCGGTAGACATCCCTTCCCGAGCCTATCCTCGGTGCGCATGTCCTCGGGGCACATCGTGCGCATTAGTCAATTGCTCGAGTCACCTTTTTGCCCCACCCTCCAACACCCGTGCATCAGTCCTGCGAACGATAGGCCTTGCGATCACACGGCACAGCAGACCTCCCGGTGAATCCGCCAGTTCGCCGACCGGCCCGGTGCTATTACCGTCTCGTCGCGATACTTTTGGGTTCCGTGTCACGACAGGTCCAACAAGGGGATGGCAGAACCCAGACGCCCGGAATTCGTCAGGTTCATGCTCAAGGTACGCGATGCATTGCTGAAGTAGTCATGACGGCGCTCCGATTGATAAAGCCTGCATCCAGAAGACACTTCGAAATGGGGGCCATGCCACCAATGCTGTCGTTTGCATCATGATCGTCTTCACCCTCGCCCCCACTCGATGATGCGGCTCGAAATCCGTACAATTGCTAGTCACGCAGCCGATACCATCGTTCGATCGATCGCTTGACGCTTGTCTCCTTTCCAGTTAGATTGTCAGGCCAAGCTCGGACGCGCTACCTACAGGCAGATGACGGCGATTGCCTCCATACTGGGGGTACGATTCCAACAGAGGTCTGCGTTGTGAGGATGAGCCTGTAAGAAGGCGGTACCGTTGATCGCGCAATTGCTAATCTTTGCGTAGAACTTGGGCTGGACCTAATTATACGATGGCTGATTTTGTTGCGACAGGGCATCTGGTCGAGGATAGGCTTGAAGGTTCGATATCGGAGATTGCGGCGACTGAGGTCGTACTGGTATTGTCATGAGTCACATATATGTCTTAAGCCTTACGGTCCAAGCCTATTAGTACGGACAAATGGAGTATACGGACAAATGGAGTATACAAAGGGTCTTTGATCATGTGAATCACATCACACTCGTTCCGTTCTATCGACTCTAACCAGCAGCGAGACCATTTCGCTCTCAAAGGCTGGAGGCGTGCGTTTACGCGGTGTCGCATCACCACTACCCACTTGGGCCGTCGCCCCGGCAGGTCGCCAGCGATCGCGTGGAGCGCAACGACAATCATGTAGTTGCCGACATGTGATCGAGATTGGACCCTCCTTATTACTGCGCGCCGAGCTATCCGGCATTCTTGGATATACCTTTACCGATTCGTTCCTTGCATGGCGCTTACACGTTCCGTAGCTGAATACTTGCCATATTTATAAAGCCCAGAACATGCTTTGTGCTACAACAGATATTTACAGGCTTTTGGTGGTCACATTGCCGAATGAACGACAGGCACAGGCGCTTTGCCCGGAGTCGTACTGACCAACGTTGGTTCCTCGTCTTCGATAGACTGCGTGTCCGGAAGGCGAATGTTGGGCAGGAGGCACGCAGTGATAAGCGCTACGGCAGACACCGACATGCCGACGATGACCATGAGGCGTTGGGTTTCATCGTGCGCCCTGGCGATGGCGATCCTTTCAGGAGTACCGGGCAAATACTTGACGATGAAGCCGGTAGGGTTCTTGTATGCTGAGTCGGCTAGGGTCGAGTTGGTGAAGTATTCCTGCAGCTTTCCGGGAACCTTGTTGGTCCAAATGCCTATAATCCGTAGTAATTAGCTTGATCAATGAAAAAGCGCAACGACGATCTCACCTCCTCCAATAGCGGAACCGATTCCTCCAGCGATATAGTAAACCAACAACCAACCGGCGGTGATGGCGGCCATATCTTAGGGGAGCACGCGAGTCAGCCAGGACCCAAGCGTCTTACTCATATCGACAACTTACGTTCATGCTTGGATGCTGACTGCAGCGCCGCCTGGATAGGAAAACTAATGCAACCGGCCCCGAACCCTCGTACGACCTGAACCGCAGCTAATTCAGCCCTTGAATTGGTGCTCGTCCTGAATCGGATCATGAGACCTGTTCCGAGCGTCTGACATATGAACCCAAAGATGACGACGTATTTGATGCGTCGCGTGTACCGAACAGCAAATCCAGCGGCAACGGCCATGACAGTTCCCGAAAAGCTGCCAATGTTGCTGAGTCGGGTTGCCCACTTGTTACCTTGCTCGGCGGCGACCAACAAAAAGGTAAAGTAGTAGCCACCGACGATTCGTCCGGCAACCGGGTGGAGGAGGGCAATGACGAAACAGATGATGACCGTGCGGTTGGTCAAAAGTTGGAAGGGGATCAATGGGTGAGGCGCGTAGAATCGCTCGTAGCAGACAAAGGCGACAAGCAGGGCCACACCGACGACGAGCAACGCGATGGATTGAGCTACGTCCGACGGGGCAAAGTCAGTTGCAGGCCTGGAAGGACGACACGACGCGAGAACTTACCATCAGCCCACGACTTGGTCTTGTTGTTGGCGAGTGTGATGGTTACCAAGAACATGCCCGTTCCACCGATGAACATGAGCAATCCGATGAGATCCAACTGCCAGAACATTGAGATCGCTCGTTCCTTCCAAGGCAACTTCTCGAGTACGGTAATCTCCTTGACTTTTTCGACTTCCTCGACGTCCTTGACTTTCCGAGCACGGGATCCGGTGGCGAGTGCCGCGATAATGGGAACGGCGAGGACGGGAGTGATGATGGCGAACATGCCTACAAGGGTTCCATTAGCTAGTAACAAAGGTGGGATGAGGCATGCGACTCACCGATTCCCCATCGCCATCCAGCATTGGCAAGTACGGACGCAGCCACGTCACCTCCGACCCAGACGTTGAGGCAACCGGGAATGGTGTTCGGCAAGATGGTCATCAGGACACGGTTCCGGAGGGAGGAAATGTCGGAGATGATGATGTTTTCTGAACATGATCGGGTTGATTAGCGCTCGTTCGTGATGCGATCCTGTCCCACTTACGGAGGAGGAACAGAGACGTGATACCAAGGATATAGATCGCGTTGCCCACAGCATAGGCCTGTGGACAAGCCACCGTCAGTTTATGAGACTCGAGGATGTGACGGCGACTCACATAGATGTTTGGAGCGGAAGCCTGAATCACATAACCCAGCACGTACAGAACGACACTGAGGATGTACGCGTTGACACGACCGAAGACGTCGGCGATCTTGGCCATCGGAGGCTGCGAAATCGATTGGAAGATGGCTCGAATGACGCCGATTGTCGCGAGCAGCGAATGCGCTTCGAACGCTTGAGAGGTGGCATATGTGTTGTAGGTGCCCGAGATATATTGATCTAGAAACGCCCATGAGTTAAATGCCCATGAGTGTCATCCTCAAGAGGGCCGGGGGAACAACTCACCTAGAGACAAGGTATACGCCAGCAGCACGAACCCTCCATACAGCAAGACGAAGTACTTGGTGTTCAGCCGGGACGCGAGCAGTTCCATGCCGATGACTCCCTTCGATTTGGAGGTGATAATAGGACCATCGGGCTTTGCTACTGTCGGTCGGGAATCCAACGTCGGCACATTCGAGACGTCATTCTCCCTTTGGGCAATGGACTGGTCATCTTTGTACGATGACTTGTCCTCTTGCGAAGATGTTTCGAGTGAGCGACTCATGGTAGGCAGGATCAAAGCAAAAGGTGAGCAACTCACAAAGGGGGCATGGATCGAGCCAGTCCGAGGATGGTATATATGAGCTATCAAGAATAAGGTGGATGTCAGCGAGACGAGCGAAAAAAGTCGTTGACAAACCGAACGGATCAGACCGGAAACTCCAAGAGCATGCCTCCGAGGACTCACCCACCCGCCTCTTAGCTCTTCTGCCTCTCTGCTTGAACGACCATACGAAGCGACGACGTGGAGTAGCTGGTGGTATTGTACACCAGTTCTGACTTGCCCTTGGCCGAAAGTCCGTCGAGGGGGAAACGCTGGAAGAGCGACATGCGGAGTTTCCATTCATCAGATACAGCACGCGAGCCGAACGCATTCAGTATCGATCGAGCTTCACCGCCTTATCTGATTAGCTGATAACCGGCGGAAAGTAGGGGATGGCTTGGCAAAGGGTAGCGCAGGTACGGGATGCGACGCGTTAGCCTGCTAGCGCGCGCCTTGTTCAGTAAGCTCTTCCATGGATGCTCAGATACAGTAGTCAGCTAGGTAGTCGCGCCCCGTTGCTCCCTACCCTGCTGGTGACCTCCCGGTCTCAATCGGCACCATTCAAGCATCTACCCAAGCTTGAGGACGCTTTCGTGGGTATGATCCGAAAGAGCTGCGTGGAGCGGAATTGGCAGGAAAACCGGCAAAAAGAGATAGACGAGTCACTGACGGTCGAGCCATATCCGCTGCCATATCTGTCAGCCACAGAGAGTGGATAGCTGAGTGGATTGACGACACGAAATGATGCGGAACAGTGAGGCAATCCGTCCGAACGCTTGCTGGCAGATACAAGCAACTTTGTCGCGGACAATGGCATATCCATAGCGTGGTCACTGATAATGACCCAAGACGACAAAGTGCCCCTTCCGGACGACCGGAAAACAGATCAATCACGGAATCGCACTCCGGACTCTACGAATACGCCTAGGTGGATTCAGCGGTCCAGACTCGCTCGCCTCTGCCCATATACGCTCTTTCTGATGATTATAGGCTCTCAGCCTTTGACAGAGACCCTTATCCTACATCCCGCAAGAAGTCAAAATGTTGGATGCATCGCATGTTCGATCTTGTCCACGAAGTCAATTACGAAGTTATATCCGGAAGCTGTCGCGATGGGACATGTCGCGGAACAATGGGCTGTGAGTGATAATGCAAAAGCAGGTAGCGTGGTTCTCTTATCAAGGATCCAGCAAAAGCGATCTCTACATAGCACGTCAAGGCTCTGATTGCTGAATTGGCAAAAGACAGGTTGTCCGTGTAATAGACTTAGATACGTCGTAAGTAAATAGCGAAATGAGTAAGACGCGAGCGACCACAGAAATCATCATGTCTCGGTATCGAGTTAGGATGAGCCGGTTAGGAGAGGATGATTCTTGCCCTTTATCAGGTGAGGTCAAGGGTGATTCGATTGACATGTAGCGGTGTGAAGTACGACTGATTTTCCTCCTGTAGACGGATCGCCTCATATGAGCATGATAATTTCCGGAAGGCAATCCCCGAGGGGGATGCAGCCTATGTCACCTTTTTGGTTATCTTTTCACTGGTGACCAAGTATAGGTGGCAGTGTCATAGCTCATCTCTGCATGGGATAACGTATCAAGGTAGGACGACCGCTCGGGTGGTAACAACGATAACTGGTGTCAAGACATTCACGCTATTAGTAAATAACTATAAATTGTCTTAACCTATGGTGTCCGGACGCGTGTCCGGGTGTAATGTCCGGATATACGCGATTAGG